>JAQFVV010006200.1:16432300-16648914 GCA_028023455.1 Epiperipatus broadwayi | reverse complement strand
TCTGGATTATCTATATCCAAATCTTCCCCTTCCCTCTTTAGACGCATATAATTAAAATCTGAGTCTGAAAAAATTAGATTTGTAACTTAACCTCCCAAATCCTCAGAAATACTATTATCTTTGTTTTCACTCATATTAAAATTCTAACTTTAGTATTTAATAAAATTGAAATATTAATGAAACTACTTATTATTTAAAATTATTGAGAGAAATTATTGACAGTATATCTACTTCCATGCCTCTCCTACCAAAACAATCTACACCAAAAACTATGTTCACACATTTAATATCCCTAAAGCTCCAACATTAATTCATTAACATGCTCTTCTTTTTTTTTCATATATTTCTTTAATTCAGTAGAAATCTCGTTAGATATTATGTAATATAGCATAAGTGCTGGGCAGACCAGCCAAAACCAGACAAACAGATCATCTATAATAATAAAATCATTACAGGTTTATGGAATTGCTCATAATCACAAACAAATATCATAAAACTGACAAACTTAATTATTTATTTTTTAGTGGCAAAAGATTAGATCATATATTAGATATTCACACATTATCTCTTATGTATAAAATAATTAATATTAATAATATTTTTTTTCAACAATGAATAATTAATCCATTCAAGTGCAAACAATATTAATATTGACTTCAAGAAGAGTTTACCAAATTCATTCTTCAGTTTATTATAGGGCCATCGATGGTCCTTCTTCTTTAGTTAAGTACCATTTCTAACCTAATAAGATTTCCTCTGTTTATTCTGTAATTAGAGTTATTAGTTTACTTTTTTTCAGTTTGTTGTGCTAAGGCAACCCAAAATAAATCAACATTATCCATTTCAAATTTCCAATACGATTCCAAAATACTTTTCATATAATAATAATTGTATATTCAATTCCCTCTAAAAGCAGTCATAGTTGTAATGAATAATAATTGATCACTTATTAATTTAAAGAATAAATTATAATAATATTAACTGTGTCTCTCTTGTTTCATGTAAGGAAATGCTCTGGCAGTAATACGTTGTCATATGATCATATTTGGTCACAGGTGTTTATTTATTTTTACCAAATTCAATGTACCTCATCTCTCATGTTATCAACTGCCATATTATTAAAGAGGTGATAATTCTATTCAATAATGATGTATAAGTTTGGAATAACACAGCCCTTTTTTCCAGAATCGTCGAATAATGTTATTAGTGCTTTAGTCCTTCCATCATCCATGATTAACAATAATATAACTAAGATTCATTACTTAGACAAATTAACTAAAAGTTATAGTAAATGCAAATAATGTGCAACCAAAGTTAATGATTTAAATAAATTCATTTTTACACACACAAAAAAATGTTTATCCGGTTTGCACCATAATAATTACTGTTAAACTAAATATAATATACAGGATGGCACAGGGAAATCAGCATTATCTTATCAAAAATTTTAGCCACACATTATATTATTAAAAATTACTTTGATTACATTTGATTTTATAAACAAATGAAAAAATTGAGTTACCAAATTTCAGCACTGTCTCTTTCCTTAAAACTAAAAGTACATCATATTTTTTTACTTAGCCACCTTCAGAAAAAAATAATCATTTGACGGTAACATAAACAACAGAAAGGAAAGAAACCACAATCATATAGTTTTAGTATTATTTAAAATACATTACAAAGTGATTTGACAATAAAAAAATAATAAATACATTTAATTAATGATAGTTATCAGTAATTTATAACTTATTTTCACAATGGAATTACTTGTAGTTATTGTTCCCTTATGATAGATATCTATCTTCTTCCTCTACCCATCCAAAATCAATTACTGTTTATGATATTTGTTTTTATACTATTTTACCTTCTGTTTAATTATTAATATATAATTAAATTATTCATATCTCTTCTTGTAAAATGATATTGTATTACTAAATCTCATTAGTTATTCACCCAAAACATGCCATAAAGTAGAAACAGGCATACTTTATTATTAATCAATTATTACTATTATTTTACCTTTTTACTTTTAAAGAATAGCATTGCTTCCTCTGCAGAAATAATGCCAAGTAAACCAAGTAACAACAACACTATTATAATGTATATATATATATATATATATATATATATATATATATATATATATATATATATATATATATATATATATATATATATATATATATATATAAAGAAATATATATAGTTGTCATTATTTTATAAGCTTGTATTTACAAAAATGCAATTTAGAGAGCATATCTAGAGTTCTTAACAAGCTTTCTTAATCAAGAGAGAAAAGATTAAAAATCTTTATTCAATGTCATTCTTATCCTGGACGAATTAACTTATGCTATGGTCATCAGTGAGAGCTAAAATATTCAGACACTAGATTTTAATATCAATCAAAACCAACAATTATTTATGTTCATTGAGAAGAATCTCTGAAATTTTCAGATCGAAAAGTCTTTAACTAACCTAAGAAGTGAGATTGAAACTAAATTAAGCATTACTCAAAGCCTGAAAAGGTAAAATTATATGACCAATTAAGAAAAAGCTTATATATTAATATGACATTGATTTATAAAAAGTCAGTTACAAATGCACAAAGACAGCATCCTGAGACATCAAACAAGTCTTTATTAATGCTATAAGAGAACATTACAACTATCTGAATACCTTATCCCCTAGTCCAATTGGTTTCAAGCTTATGACTGAAGAGTTGTGGGTTAGAATTAGTTGGCTGTCCACAAATGTGAAGATTGCTATTCAATATAAAGCTACATTGATTGTAGTATATGTGAGGAGATATTAATTTGACCAAATGATAGTTGCTAGTTTAGCATGAAATACAGAGTATTGGTGATTATTTATCTTTTCAAATACGTGTGTGATCAGGTGGGTCAGCAATATGAGAAGGCATGGAGAGTTGAGAGTCATATGAAAAAAGTCAGAGCTTGAATCCTACAATATATCACATTACATATGTGCAGGTGTGTATAAGCCCTGTACAGTGTATTAAATTATGTATTTTAAAAAATATAGTGTATTAAAGGTCCTTCCATCCTCACATATGCATGTAAATGGATTATTCTCCAGTACCATTGAGGGGTCAGAATGATTAACTTCAACATCGGTAGGATGACAACCATGTCACTAATGTGGGGCTTTTCATGTTCCATCATCAGATTTTCAATGAAATGGATGGATGGAGAGTTGTGGGTTGGAGTAGTTTGAAACTTGTCCAAATAAAGTATGAAGATTGGCCATCTTAATATAAAGCTGAGCACTGATTGTATATATGCGTGGATGTAGTAATCTGGACCAAGTGATGATGTTCTGTTTTAGCATGAAATACTTATGTTGGTGATTGTTCATTTTTTTGACAACATGTGTATGATCCAGGTGGGTCAGCAATATGAGATGGATGGAGAGTTGAGGTCGTGTAAAAAGTCTGAGTTCGAATCCTTAATATACTAATTATTTTTGCTTAATCCAACAAGAAAACGAGTATGAAAATTTTATTTTTTATCCATCTGATAAATTTTGTAGAAGCAACATTGTAAAAACTTTTAGATCTATAATGGACTCAAATATTTCTTTAATTTTAAGTTAAATAAGTATTTGTTTGTTATTATTTAAGCAATCATTTATCATCATTTTTAATATTATCCCATTCTTATCAAACAGAGAATCATTTCACGTATTAATTATAATTAAAATGCTTACAAAATATTAAAATTTTAAGTGTATTTGCTAAAGTAGTGCATGACATTTTAATTAATAAGCGTCATATTATTGTAAATTATTTTAAGCATTTGTAGAACATCTAAGAAAGATGTATTTTCTTAATAAAAAATTACAATTTGTTTTGCCAATTGGGATCACTTTAATTAATTTAGTTTGCTCATTTTAAATCTTAAATTATTTTTATATTTGGAGATCATATTTATTATTTTATGATAAGATTTAATTTACTAGAACATAGTTAGAAGGTGTTTAATTGAATTTATTCTTATAGAATGACTACAAAATCCCTTAAACATGCTTAGTATCTAAGTATAATCCTAGTTTATTCTTTATCTTATTTTAAATTTAAGAGATCATGTTGTATTTTAATAAGTTAGTAATAATGTTTAATTGCTATAGTTATATTAAGACACTAGCTTAGGGAGTGTAGGCCGTATTTACTTTGTTAACTAGCATTTTAATTCAACATCAAATAAATCTTAAGAGGTTAGAAGAATTTATGATATCATATTACAATGAGATAGGTTGATTTAATTTAATAAGAAAAATTAAATTAGTTTGATATTACATTATTTTTTATTTTTAGTAGAAAATCTGAAAAAGTCCAACTTCTTTGTTGACTTTTTTTGACAATAATTCATGGAAGACGTGTTTATTTTGACTATGTTGAAATACAAATTTACATTACTTTTTAAAATTTTATTGACAAGAATTAAAAGAGACAATTAACATTACTTCTATAATAATAAAACATCTGCATCAAAACATATTTACTCCCAAAAGCAATAATTTTAAACAATAGTTTATCAAGATCATTGACAGGGTGCTGTATGGTCATCTTGTCTTGGATCCAGTAAAGAAGCAACCACAAACATTTGATGAAGGGCATTTGGAATCCCACAAACCAACTCCTATTACAAAGTGAACACTTCTGACAACCAGATGTGACTTACAGATAAAAGTGCACAGATGTTTATGAAACTCAAGCACATGACTTTGATGTTCGGCAGCAGTGCCATTGCTTCAACTTTCATAATTTGAAATATTCACTTATCTGTTTTGGAAAAATTTACTTGCTAAAATGAGACTTTAAGCATGAACATCAAAATACTGTGCTACTCCCACCCTAAAAACTAATTTAGAGGCTTAAAAAGCTTTATCATGGAACAAGTCCCAACACTGTTAAAACTCATAAAAGGATTTCCAAGTATGGCAATTCACATAAAAAGGATGTCACCTATGAAAAAACAAATTATTTAGACATGATGTAGTTAACACACCCTCATATGATACACGTACCAGAAAATAGAGAAGCAGCAGCATAATGATAAAGTGTATAACACAAACAACAATGGCTCCACTAACCAATGAAGGCATTTTCCTTGCTTTTTTTAGAAAAAGACACATTGGAAGCCAGCAGCTGAGTAAACAGACTCTATGATATATCATAGAGAAAGAAGGCTAACTGTTAGCTGCAGCTGCGAAAACAACATATTTCTAACAATTTAGCTACAAATAGCACCGGTCAAGTGGCTGGCACAATAGGTTAGAACACTACCTAATTTTAATTCATAAATGATCTTGTGATACATAGATTTTAAAGAATATTCAAATTTAATAAGAATTTGATAACATTTTATCTGATCAAAGCAATGAGATGCTTAGAAGATGCTGTGAGATGTTTTGAAGATATTTAGAAGATTGATCTAACTAATGGTAGTTGTATTATATCTTGCTGTAGAAGAAGAAATTTAAATCATAACCTCAGTGACATATGTTTATAATACCAACATGCTTTTCCTTATGGTAGAGTGATTTTGAGATTTTTTCCTGCACTTGATTTATTAAATTTGCTAGCTGGCATTTCCTTATAATGTGTCTCTATATATTTCATATTGTAACATATCGTTATTTCACACTAACTGGAACTTAGTTATAGACAATTATTTTAACTTTATATTGTTGTCTATTTATTTGTAAGAACATAATGAGCTTGCTCAATTTATATTAATATAGTCTCAAACTTTTCTCTTGGGTTTATAAAATGTCTTGCCTAATGTGTTGATGTTAATCCTATTTGATATATATATATATATATATATATATATATATATATATATATATATATATATATATATATATAGCAAAGTCCTTCACTAGCTCTTAGACATTCTGTTTGTTAATTAAAATTATTGTCATGGTTAATAATTTTGTGTTGTCATTTACATCTGAACGCAAGCTGATTTATTTTTCAATTTAATAATAGTATTACATGGAGGGGAATATTGGTCAGGAAGTATAATTGAATGTGTATAGAACATGTTTTTTTACATGTTCAATTTGATCATTGCTTGTGATTATTACAGATTATAGTCTCTTCAACATGTACATGGTCACCCATTGGTTATCTTTAAATTCCTTTAGACTAAAATTTATTTGCAAATATTGTATTTTTTCATTTTAGCATTAACTTGATTATTTCCAGTTGCAAAAGGATGGTCACCATTTATCATAAAAAATAAAATAATTAAGCTTGTTTAAAGCTATTAGCAGGCTCTTTATATATTACATATTGGTAATACAAGCTATATAGGTTATGTGATATATGACTGATTTTATAATTTTGCTATTAGGGCTTTGGCTATATTAAATTGCTAAGCCTACTAATATATGGGATCACTGAATTTAGTTCAGGCTCATATAGTTTCTTTGGTTAAAGAGCCGAGTTTGAAGACATGTAGGTGTCTGAAGATTTGGATCTTTTTTTAATATTTAAGAATTAGATAAATGCTTGGCTTGAGTTAATATTTTGAATCTTATGTCCTAGCTCCTCACTGATGAGAGCCATAGCTCAAAACTGGTCTGGGGATGGGGACCATCATAGATAAAGGCTTCATGTATTTTCTCTTGTAGCATTTATCATAAAAAATAAAATAATTAAGCTTGTTTAGAGCTATTAGCAGGCTCTTTATATATTGCATATTGGTAATACAAGCTATATAGGTCATGTGATATATGACTGATTTTTACTAATATTATAATTTTGCTATTACGGCTTTGGCTATATTAAATTGCTAAGCTTACTAGTATAATATATGGGATCACTGAATTTAGTTCAAGCTCATATAGTTTCTTTGGTTAAAGATCTGAGTTTGAAGACATGTAGGTGTCTGAAGATTTGGATCTTTTTCTTAATATTTAAGAATTAGATAAATGCTTGGCTTGAGTTAATATTTTGAATCTAATGTCCTAGCTCCTCACTGATGAGAGCCATAGCTCAAAACCGGTCTGGGGATGGGGACCATCATAGATAAAGGCTTCATGTATTTTCTCTTGTAGCATTTATCATAAAAAATAAAATAATTAAGCTTGTTTAGAGCTATTAGCAGGCTCTTTATATATATGTTGATACAAATATTTTCATGGGTTGCATGTATAAAAGACATATTTTGTGGGTTCATCCGTGTTAAAATATTTTAAATATTGATATACTGACGTTTCGACTTGGTAACACAAGTCATCCATATTTTGTGGGTTCATCCGTATATCAATATTTTAAATATTTTAACACGGATGAACCCACAGAATATGTGTTACCAAGTCGAAACGTCAGTATATCAATATTTTAAATATTTTAACACGAATGAACCCACAAAAATATGTCTTATATATATATATATATATTAAAGAGAAACAATATATAACACTAGCTGGGATCTTTAACACTCCTCCTTTATATATATATAAAAACTTGAAATTTGCAGCCTATTTAAAAGGCTGCAAAATTTAAGATTTTCTTTATTTAAAGGGGTGTGTGTCTAAAAATAATATAGCTATATGGCATTTAAAATATATATATGCACACCATAATTTTCCAATATAATAAATCAAGCATTATTAATAAATATTTCAGCACTTCATTACTTTATTAGATTGCTCAACAACATAAAATAACTATTTGCACTAGCTATTCTGAATGTATACAAGGATTAGGATTAACAAATGTAATAAATTTTTCAAATAAGTATGAAACATTTATAATCTACATGTAAACGCAATCTCATTTACATTCTGCATAATTGTAACTATTTATGACAGAGTTCATTATTTACTCAGTTTCAAACCCAAGCAAGTGAAGATATTTAAGTCAAATATTTGTAATACATAAATTCAGCATTATTTTCCAATTTTATAGGCAACTTCTGGTCTTGATAGATTTGTTAATTATTATATATATATAATAAGCGTAATAACGCTCAAGACTAAATGGGTTTACAAATGATCATTAAAAACCAGTCAATACTTAGACAATCCCAATATCAATAACAATCTCAAACTGTTGTCATTAAATTTCCTTTATTGTTAAAAGGAGGTTGCCTTGACAACAGTTTGAAATTGTTGATTGTTATTGATATTGGGATTGTCTAAATGTTGACTAGTTTTTAATGATGTATATATATCTAAGACAATATTAGCTGAGCAATTTGGTAAAGTAAAAGGATGTTAAATTGTTTATAACAGCATTACATTCATTAGTGAAGACTGGAAGTTACATATATAGTTGGAAAAAACACTATTTATTATATTACACATATTTAACTTAAAATTTTTCACCTGCATAGGTTTGAAACTGAGTAAGTAATGGATTCTCACAAAAAATTAGAATAAGATCATATATATAAATGAGGCTGTGTTTGCATCTGGATTGTAATGGTTTGATCCTTGTTTAAATATCTTATTAGATTTGCTAATTTCTATATACATCCAGGAAAGCTAATCAAAAACGAATAGTTATTTATTTTTTTACAGATGTATGTTTTGTATACTTACTGCCAAGGCAAGTGTAATTTCACTCTGAATGAGTTCTTTGATATCCACACAACAGAATCCTTTCATCTCTAGCATTATTTTAATTGTTCTAAAAAGATTAATAATAAAAAATATTAATAGAAAGCATCCTGTAATGTTGGGATCATTTTCTAGAATTAGAGACTTTAATAAGTTCCATTAAACACAAACGAAAAATACAACTAATAGAGATCAAAACATTTTCTTTTTATTTGTTTAAAGTATTTTCAATACATATCTGGTTTAAAGTTAATTAATTAAACTTCACTACCATTGTGTCCATCTATACATTAACACAACGTAATAAAGGCTACAATTTTCGCTATATCAATATATCAAAAAATAAATAAAGCCTGACTGCGATCTCAATAGCGATTACAATTAACAATTTTTTAATTCTAAACACTTCTGAATATAGCAATCATGCCATATACTAGCTATAGCTATCATTTGTTTATTGGTAAATATGAAACTTTTTGTAAGCAGTACATATCAAATATATATTAACCAAGTTTACCTGTGTATAATTAACAGTACTAATGTACTAAGTTTCAACTAGATCACATCTGACATCAACTGGATAAGAAATTTAAAAAAAAAAACTATTGCAGAGAAGCTTCCAGCCACAATACATGGAACAAATTATGGGATGGACTTTTAATCTTGTTCTATGTGTTGCTATTTGCAATAACTCTATAGTACTTTTTAAAATAATATTTCTTACCCAGTCAATATTGGTTGTGATTGAGCCTAAACATCAGGATATTACTATTATTAATTATATATGGATAAATCTGAATAAAGATAATAAATTACTAATTTTTAAAGATGATATTGTTGAAATAGTTTTAAAAATGTGGAAATATCTGTTCTATTTTATTTTTTTAAAAAAATCGCATTCAGATGATATTGACCAATGAAAACAGTAAACTGTGGACACTTCTTGCATCTAAAAGTATTTACAAAAAGTGTTTGCAAAAAATGTTTACAGTTCACTGTTTTCATTGGTTACTATCTATATCACCTGGCTGTGATTTATATATATAGCTGATGTTTCAGTACAATAACAAATACTTTCCTCAGAGCTTTTTCTTTCTCAGGAATGTATGTGGTGAGATTTTAAATTGTTATTTTTTTCCTTTGTTATTTTCTCCTCAAATTCTATTGGTTGAGAAGTTTTAAAAAATATTTTATCATCCAATAGCTCATTCTCAAATTCTATTGGTTAAAAATGAGGAGAAAATAACAAAGGAAAAAAATAATGATTTGAAATCTCGCCATATTGATTTGAAATCTCGCCATGTACATTCTTAGGATTTGAAAAAGAAAAAGCTCTGAGAAAAATACTTGTTATTGTACTGAAGTATCAGCTATTTAGCTATTATATTTTTTTTTATTACACAGAAGCTTCCAGAAATAATACTAAGAATTTTATCATTTATCCATGAGAATATTAGAATTATATATATATTAACATGTGGAAATATATTTTCATATTAGAAAACTTATCCATTTAAATACATAGGAATATATTAAATACATTAAATGGATACGGTCTTATACATAAAGGGTCAGAGTGACTTGAGGTCAACATGGGCATGGCAATAATATTGGCATCAGCATGGGATTTGGGTTTTCATCATCAGATTTTCAATGATATGGATGGCTGAAAAGTTGGAGGTTGAAGTAGATTGAAGCCTGTCCATTAAAGTATGAAGACTGAGCACTGATTCACGGATTATATATATATGGGTGGGAGATGATAATGTGGACCAACTGATGAGTGCTGGTTTAGCACAAAAACACATATATTGGTGATTATTTATCTTTTCTATATATCTGTGGTCATGTGTATCAGTTGTATGATAGTGTGGATAGTTGAAAGGTGCTTAAAAATCTGAGTTCAAATCCCCTATACTTACAATTAAGCTCCAGGTTTGTAAAGAGTGCCTGGTTTTCAAATATTTACACATCAAGCTTGTATCATGTCCATCCCTCTTTGATGTATTTAATGGATAAGGTCCTATACATGAGGAATCAAAGTGACTTGAGGTCAACATGGGCATGGCAATAATATTAGCATCAGCATGGGATTTGAGTTTTCATCATCAGATTTTTAATGATATGGATGGCTGAAAAGTTGGAGGTTGAAGTAGATTGAAGCCTGTCCATTAAAGTATGAAGATTTGCTATCTTAATATAAAACTGAGCACTGATTATATATGTGTGTGTGGGTTGTGATAATCTGGACCAACTGATGAGTGCTGGTTTGGCACAAAATATGAATATTGGTGATTATTTATATTTTTTACATATGTGTGGTCATGTGTATCAGTTGTATGAAATAGTGTGGATAGTTGAAGAGTGCTTGAAAATCTGAGTTCAAATATATATATATGTGTGTGTGTATGTGTGTGTAACAATTAGAAAACAGTCAACACTTAGATGATCCCAATATAGATAATGATCAACAATCTCAAACTGATGTCAAGCCTACCTCCTTTTAACAATAAAGGTGGACTCCCTTGAGCATTATTATACTTGAAAATAAAGTGAAAATGCATAATAATTTCAGTTACCAAAAAATTTAATTTGCCAAAAAAGGATAAAATAGTATTCATTTTCATGTAAAAATAAAAATATTAATATAAGAATTCACTATGGGATATATTATTTAAAAATGCTTACTGCATTAATTGGATAAAGTTCTATTTTTGAACAATGTTTTTTGGAACTTAAATAAACTTCAGGCATATTTGTTTAAAGGATTTCTGTCTTGTCTGAGGAGTAATAAGAATTATCAGAACTTGTTTGTTTCAATAATATACTTTATTGTACAATAAGTTGGTTCATATGTCATAGCATCAGCCAGGGCGTGAACCCATACCCGTCTGCAACCAACTACTTGCTTGCAAGGCGGGTGCGATGACCTCTCGGCTAACAACACTTGACTACAATAAATTGGTTAAATGAATTTTACAATGGTTAAGCCAGTGTTACAATGGCATGATAGGTCTAACAAATGTGTTATCAATTAGAAAACTTACAGCAATGTTCAAATAGGTTTACAAGTTATTAGTTACTGGGTACGTTTTAACATAGATGATGACAGTACAATTAAAGGAGATAAGATTAAATAGAAATATTTTACAGTGTAGAAATATTTACTTTAACAATTATACATTTATTATTACTTGCAATGATTTCTTTCTTCTAACTTATTTATGTGTTCCAAATCAAACTTTATTGTTCATAAAAAGTTACATTGTAGAAAATACATGATTGAAAACTACATAGCTTTGAAACAAACAGATAGATATTATTGAAATACAGATAGTGTACCAATAGCTCAAACAAGCTCTTAATTGACAAGTGTAGTAAGAGAAAATATTTAAAATCTCTATCCAAAAGACTCTTATCCCAGACCAATTAGTTTGGAGCTTATGGCTCACTTCAGTGAGAAGTTAGAATATTCAGACACTAGATCTAAAATATCAACTCAAAACTCAGCACTTATTTTATGTGTAATATTTAAGTAGAAACTCTGAAGTTTTTAGACATGAAAATGTTTTTTACTCCAGCTTTCTAACTTAAATAGCTATATGGGACTGAATGAAATTCAGATCTACCATATATTAATAGCCTCAGCATAGCCAAAGACATAAAGATAAAATTATAATTATCAATAAAGCAAGTCATATATAACATGACATTGCTTTTATAAGCTTGTATTTAAACAATGTTATATATGTCTTGCTTTATTGATAGATATTATTGTTACAGTTCAAATAGATTGTTAGGCAGGTATCTGATAAATGTAAACTTGTAAACTGTGTATTTGCCTATGTTCTAATTCATTATCTGAAGGTTTAGTTCATCAGTTTAAAATACTTTTGATAGAATTAAATATATCTTTTGGACTATTCAATACACAGATGTGGTGTTTAAAAAATTGTTGAAAAAGAGATATGTAGACAAAAAAAAACAATTCTTATTATAGCAAAAGTTATTTAGTTTTTTGAGGTTATGATTTGTTTCAGGTTTTTAATAGTGACCGTGCAGCAGCAAATATATCTGAGTGTGCAATTTTGCCATCTCTGGCCTACAGTTGCTCGAGCTTATTAGAGAATGTGGCTGGTTGTCTTCTGGTCTTATTTCCAAGGCAGAAAGTACATCTGGTACATCACAAAGTATATAAAGAAAAAGTTGCTGCATGGCTGCTGGCATTGAGCCTTTACTGAGTGTCTCTATTAGGTTATCAAGTGTGATGTTATTTTGACTATATATGTGTTAATCATAATTTCTCCAGTATTTGTCAGAGCTGTGCAGGTGTGGAATAGATGCTGTTGTGTTTATTCTTCCCAGTGGCACAAGGAACATAAAGCATAAAATTTATTGTAAAACCTGTGGTATTTAAGGAAATAGGAGGTAGATAGAGCATGAAGATTTAGCTTTAAGAAAAGGTCAAAAAATTTGGGTGCCAATGACCATTTTTTGAATCACTGCATCAAACAACTGTTGTTCATATTTAGCATTGGTGATTGAGGTCTGGGTACAGCATATTATAAATACTCCAATAGTTGTATCTATCAACACCCAAAAAAAGACACCTGATTATAAATGTTTTGAAGTTGGTTTACGAGCAAAGACAAATATCCAGGTGAAGGTAGTGTCTGTGGGTGTTATTTGAAGAATGCATTCGAGAGCTGGAAAACTTATTGTCAGTGCAGCCAGGAGATTAATATTTTTTTCTTTATGAAAAATTTGAATGGAGTGAAGACCTAATCCATTTCTGGTTGGTGGAAGACTAAGTCATTTTACAGTAATGGAGACTACTCTTCTGCACCATAATAACTTGCTACAGAGTGAGTAAATGGATGAAGTGAAAAATTTAGTAAAGCTTAAGATTGGTGAGTAATTGGTTATTTTATAGTTACAAACTGATTGAAAAGGGATACTTTTGCATATAATGAAAGATAGATTTTGGACAGAGAAATGGTTGTGCGTTCAACATCATCTTTCAGTTTTTTCTGGATCTCTTGTCTCATTCCAGAGAGCCTTAGGTAGAAAGAAAATCCAAGAAATCAGTTGGTTTACCATGATGCGTTTTTATCTTAATTTCGTATAGAATATTATTTTATGATTATTGTGTTTTATATTAATAAATAAATTTTGACTGAATTATCCATGAAAAGGATATCCAACGATCTATGGATAATATATCAAGTCATATGTTTTATTATATATACTTATTTATTTATATATTTGTTTAACGTAGAATATGTGTGCTTGTTTATATTGCATAAATAAGTTAACCAAAAAAGAAAATTAGATAATTTTAAAAATAAAATTTTAAATATCTTTATTAATATTAAACTTGAATTTTATATAACATTTTAAAGTATGTTTGGTTTGATTCATTATTTTTATATAGGTTTGTAAAGCAACATATTTTAAATATAAGTATAAACCACTTATATTTATGGCAATATATAATTAGAGTATATTTGTGAAATATGTTTTGTAATTAAATTGTTCATTTTCCATTTATGACTATAAAAAGAGTAAGAAACGAACTAAAACAGATTGTTGTTTTTTAAAATATATTTTAAAGTTTTATTTATTATTGCTTATAAGTATTTTCTTTCGGACTTTTATTAGTGCATCATCTTTTACATCATTTCATAGATACATAAGTTAGAAATTTTGACAACACGCACCTTTATATTATTTATAATTAAGTTATAATTCAATATTTTAATCAAAATTATTTTATCCATTCATCAATTTATATATTATTTATTTATTATATTTTTTATGTTAATAAATTTTATTTTATCAATTAAATTTGAATCTCATAATTATTTACAGTTTATTGATCACATTATACTTTAATATCAATTTAAAGAGTGTTTACATAATTCTATTTTTATATTAAATATTTACTTATTAAAGTGAAAGGCTGAAAACCTCTCGCATGCACTTTTAGAATGTTTGTATGGCAGCCAATCAGACGTAATGATGACTGTATAGGAAGCTCTTAAGTTGCAAGTCAAAGTATAAATAAACATTTATATATCTTAATTTTATTTTAACGGTTTATGAATAGTATAGGAGGTAATTTGCATACATTTGCATATAACATTAATAATCTGAAAAGACTATGAATATGGAGTAACAAGGCTCTGAAAGCGCTAAGTCTGCAAATTAGAATATATATATAAAAAGCCTACAAATTATTACATAAAAAAGTTTCACTGCAACGCATCAGCGCATTATTAATTATTTACATTTTGTTGATTACAAAAGTTAAGCTAATGTCTCAATAAACATTAATTGGTCAAGTTACTTTACGTAGTTATACTAAACTGATAAACAAGTGCTTAACATTAGTATTAATATTTTTATAATTTATATTCTTTAAATATTAGCTTACTAATATTTCATGCATTATCATCTAGTATTTCAATGAGAGTATAATAAAATTGTTAATTGAAGTATACGGCTATGTTATACTATTACAAAATTAGTAATCATATATGATGGGCTATTTGGTAAATTAATTACGTATATTCAATTGTATTTCATTGCAGATTTTCTACTAATAGTTGATTAATTCATTTTTATACTGCTACAGATTTTTTGCTTGCCCAATTTGTTGGTCACAATTATAATTAAAACTATATCATTATACCACTATAGATTTTGGGTGTCCAAAGTTATGAGCTATTTGATCAGTTATTTATTTAACAATATTTATATACCATTACATTGTACACACACACATATATATATATGTGTGTGTGTGTATAAGACAGTCTTTAAATAGACAACTTGGCAAATGGCTTTCTAATTGTACCTTATGGAGGAACAGTGCCGAAGAAGACAATATTCTCTAGAATAAACAATAGCCACATGGTGAGAATTTGGGTAATTTTCCACTTTTGTTTTATTCTCTAAGTTATTTTGAATACTTATTTAATGATTTACATTAAAATGTTAACTAATTTAGTTTTGGACTTACTACTGGAAAAATAAATTCTAAATGTGTGAAAAAGGTTTTCAAATTCATTCAGTTTATATTTGAAATTAAGGTTTTGTGAATATTTATTTTAAAAATTTTCTAGATGGTGCATTGTTATAACTTATTTTAAAAATGTTATTTTATAGCATAATATTAAACTTAAAATTTTTTTCAACAAAAACTTTAGGATTTTTTCCCCAGGTAGTCAGTTTATAGTCAATCTGCTTAACTACAAAATGTCATCAGTAATTGAGTATCTAGGTATTTTTAATTAGAGTAATATAAGAATGAAAAACCAATCAAAATCTCTTCACCCAGTAATTGAAAAGTCTGGTGAATACTGCCTTTTTCTACAATGTTTCTATGAGGGTTATTGGAAAGACTTTTGCTTTGCAGTAGATTTAAAGACTGTGTATACATATACTAAACAGTGATTGGACAAAATAATGGAACATCTGTGATATTTTTATTAATATTACTGTGAATCTTATTCATTTTGTTCTATGTAAAACAGAATTATATAACAGTGAAAACAACTAAAAGAATAGAAAAACATTACATATAAAGAAGCCAACATGTTATTTGATACATATATGAAGATATTGCCATCCAAAGATTGGTTTTAATGACCAACAGGGCTCAATAATATTTTAATTAGATTATTGGAAAAATTTCAATATTTTAGATTAGTAATTGATTGTATGAAATATAACATTGTGATATTGTCTAGATACAATGTTGCATTATGGGATAAATATGGTTTCCAATAATATTTGTACAACTGCAGCCATAATGGATAATTATAAAGAATTATTGCACCAAGAGAATATTATATTCAGTAGTCCAAATCCTAATTATTATGCAATTAAAATCTCATTGTTAGACATTTTTTTGATGATCATCAAAGATAAATTGTCTTGGTTTTTTTACAAAAATGAAAACAATCATTTTTTTTATACATAGGACTTATTTCCAGTAATCATTATCCAATTCTTATAATTGTAACAACATTGATTATATTAGATTTGAAATATTCCTCTTATGAAACTTTCTGTGAATACTTTTGGTAAGCACTGCAAGTTTAGATATGTATTAACCATTGCAGTAATTTGTTCTAATGTTGTTTTGTGTTTTTGATTTCAATTCTTTATATTGTCTATAGATTTCTATCAATAAGCATGGATGTTCTCAAGGTTTCACTCTTTCAATTTTAGAAAATAAAGTTTTGAGACACTCAACTTTGAAATATTTAGCAGCTCATTGATTTGTGCACCATGATACCAGCCAACCAATCACTAATAGTTAGTTTACCTTTAAACTCAAATGGTTTACTACTTCTTCTCAAAAGTTTAAACTGATGTCAGCCTACTGTCAATATATTTTACCAATATCTTACATTTTTATCTATAAGGTAAAATGTTTTATGTGGCACTTATTTACATTTTTATATTATTTTTTGTCAAAAAGTATGATGTTAAAATGATAATAACCTGCATTCATCCATTTGTCTATTCCTTCCTTCATTTATCTATCTATTCATTCAACTGCTCACTTTTCTATTTACCTGTCTGACTACTATAAATTATTTAAAATTCATCTAGATACATATCTATTTAGATATCAATATATGTATTCATCTATCTACCTATCTATCTACTTATTTGTCTATTTATCTACTTAATTTGCTACATATCTAATTAACTTATACATCCACCCAGATATCCATCCACCAACTATTCAATTATTTATATATATATGTGTGTGTGTATATAAAAATTATTTGAACAATTTTTATTCAAAATCTTATTTTCTTACATTTCTGTGCTATTTGATGTTAAATCATAATGCTAAAACGACAGATGTTGCCGTTGATTTAATTATCCTCCATTCATTTGTCCTTCTATCTATTCCTTCCTCTATTCATCCATGCATTCACTCACCCATCCAAACAAATTAAACAGTATGATTTCTTACTGTAAGATATATTTTAATTTTTCTAAATGGGTTTCACCAGGAGAAATCAATTCTCGGAGTTTCGCCAATAACTGTACAAAATACTTTATCATCTCTTTTAATGATTTTGAGAACTGGACGTCCTAAAAAAATAAATGTTTATAAATATAAAAAAAAGATAGAAAATTAAATTTTAAATTCATATTACATTTATTTTTATTATGAAATAACAACACTGAAAATAACAGAAAATATTCAATCTTAAGTTTTACGCTTAATGAATGTTCTTAATCATATAACAAAGTTCAAAATTGACACAAATTAAGTAACCTTAACGAAATGTTACAAGAAAATCAAATTTATAATAAGTCCAATACAATTTATATCAAAATTGTTATTATATTACTTCAATCGATGTTAATGCAATAACCCTTACTATCAAAGTCAATCACATTACAAATAAAAAATGAATCCATATTCATCTATTGTCTAAGATTGTAAATTGATAACTGAATAGAACAATAATGACCATCAGGGCTGGAGGAAGAGTTGTCAGCGCCCTTATGCAAAACAATATTTGATGGGCTTTTTCCCAAATAAAACAAATTCTACTACGGGATTTTATATATATTTTAATGTTTTACTATAGATAACAATATATAAGGTGTATGAGCACAGACTTTCACACGACCCACCACTCTCCACTCTATCTCATAACACTGATACACTTGAACACATATATGTCAAAAAGATAAATAATCACCGATATATATATTTTATGCTAAACCAGCAATCATCAGTTGGTCCAGATTATCATCTCTACACATATTTGCAATAAGTGCTCAGATATATATTAAGATAGCCAATCTTCATACTTGAATGAACAGGCTTCAATCCACTCCACAATCCAATCCTTCAGCCGTCTATCCAATTGAAAATCTGACGATGGAACGCTCAAAGGCCACCCTGAGGTCAAGATTTCTCTACACACCCATGTTGACCTAATGTCAATCTGACCCCTCATGTACAGGACATAATCCGTTTAATACATATACTAGGGATGGGCAGACATCTCTACTATGTAATAACTGAAATACAGGCTTATTATATACCTGTATCAGTATATGTAATATATAGGATATGTGAGCACAGTTATCAAAAATACCTTTAAATTTCATTTTTTTAAAATGCATTTTACTGAGATTAATATTTTTTAGATGTTTTATTTATTTATTAGGACAATTGAGAGGTAGCACTTAACATTTTAAAACATTTAAATAAAATATTATACTTGGATAAAAATAAATATATAATATTTAAATACAAGTATACTGTATTGTCTATACTGAAATTAATGTAATTTAGAAGGATTAAGTCTGAGTTCAAATCCTTTTAAATATACAAAACAAACATTTATATTACAGATATTAAAATAAATGACTTATTTTATTTACCATTCTCACAATAATTGAGATTTTATTTCAAATTTAATATAACTTTACCTAAATATTTTAAAATAGTATTTCTTTAAATACACACACACACATTCTCATTTAATTATTGCATTAAAAGTTGATGTCACTACTGTAAATAGTTTTACCATTATGTGTACACTAATATAAATATTGCTTTACTGATCCTATTTTAACTAATTTATTCACATGTATACAATATTATGTATTTTATTAGTGCGTACCCTATTTCTTTTTAAAGTTATCTTTATGCTGTTTTTAAAACTAAATAGAAAAACTATAATTTTTCAAAAATTATTACAAGAATTTCAAATCCTATAAAAATATGGGGGAGATATCTTGGATTTTTAAAAAAAAAAATTGACTTGATATGATAAATTTAAGATATTTTTATAATAAACCAATAAAAAGTTTGATATTTATTATCATTATTTTAGATATCAAATAACCACAATAATATATGTATATAAAGGCATGGATAGTAATAGTAAAATGGATTGTTCCATTTTCACATCACATAAACACGATATGAAATACGGATCATGTAAACCCAGCTAAGAAGACACAACTGACAAATTCCATTTCAAGAAGTGATTGTTTATTTTAATATGTTTATATTGCCTTATTTTGTAGAAATAATGAATCAAGTCATATTAATTAATATTCATAAATTAATTAATATTTGTGGCAACAAAAATGTATTCTTAATTCTGCATTGTTTTCATGCCCCTCTTCTCTTCGCATCTTCATGCCTTGCTTATCTTGCTTACTGTCTTCCAACAGCCCTGGTGACTATACTGTGATTAACTTTGATACTGATAATGTTGCATTAATGCTTATTTCTCAATGCGTAATCACACATTTATCAGCAATGTAAAATTCTATCATTATATTTGATATAAACAAAATAAACGTATAACCATATTAGATATAAGCGTTATCTTGTAAGATTAGCATAGTATGTCTAGTATGCTTTCAACTACTTAATCATAATAATCATAATCATGGCATTGACAGTGAAAAGAAAATTGTGGCATTTAGAGTTGAAATGTAACAGAGAATTTGCATATTTAAATGCCAAATAAATTATTTATATTGGCCATTTTTTTGAAAGGGGTGCAGGAATCTTTTTTGTTGTGTGTTTGTCTCTGGTGATGTGGTAGGCCTCTTTCACCTTATGCTTGGCATCATTATGTTTAGAGCAGACAATACTGATGGATGTAAGTTCAAAGGTGTGACTGAGATTGGATTCCTGTCTCCTTCTTTCAAAAAAATGATCAATATAAATAACTTATTTGCCATTCAAATATGCAAATTCTCTATTATGTTTCATTTTTTTAATAAATGCCACAATTTTCTTTCCATTGTCAATGCCATGATTATGACTATTATCATTAAGTAGTTGAAAGTATACGAGGCATACTTTGTTAATCCTACAAGAGGAAAGCTTATCTCTACTATGGTCACACATATATTTTATGTGTTACATTTTACAAAATGTAGCTCACTAAACTCTCAAAGTTAAGTTACATTTGATATTGTTTGCAAAATTATTTAAATGAGTAGAAATTTAAATTTAATGTGATTCTAATAAAACTGTAATGACATGTCAGCTAATTTAATATTCACATTTATAGTTATGATTATTTTAATCCAAACATCAGCTGGTTTTGATAGATATGATGAGATTGTTATTATAACAAGAGGTATAGCAAAATTACCTCTAATTAAAATTTTCAAACCCTTTATGTGTGTTTTCCAATTCTAGGTGTTCCAATATGTATTTTCTTCATAAAGACAAATTGAGTGGTAAATGATATAATAAAGCTTATACCCATATTATCATTAAAGCCATTCAACCCTCATTCACTTTATTACAAAAATCATTAATACCCTTATTATGATCTATAGCAGGGGTCCCCAACCTTTTTGCACTTAAGAGCACATTCTATAATACTGTCCAGGTGGCGGATACCATTTAATTTTTCAATCAGGTGGTGGGCACCATTTAATTTTTCAATGTAAATTTATAGTTGGATATTGTTAATAATACACATAATGTACAAAAAAATATTTTTTCAAAAATAAAATTTTAACATATAATTAACATTTATATTTTTACGCTGTAAAAGTATAATATGCCCTATAATTTGATTACAATATAATACAATAATTTATAAGAAAATTTAAAAATTAAATTTATTTGGATCAGATAAATAATTTTTTATCGTGTTCTGATAGCGACAGGCACACATGAAATAGTCTGTGGGCGCCATGGTGCCCGTGGGCATAGGGTTGGGGACCCCTGATCTATAGCATTCATCATCATTTGATTTTATATACTGATTAATGAAGTTTGTCTGTTATGATTATGATAAATTATGATTCTCATTATGTATTGTGAACAGAGTGAGTGCCTATGGTAAAACCCAGGTTTTATAGATTGTAATGATAAATTGCAAAGAGGAATTTTGATTAATTATCTGACTATATAATTTATTGCTTATTTACTAAGTAAACCCAAAATTTCTTACTTACATAGAATCTGTAACTAAGTGGGTGAATTTATTTTGGGGAATAAATCAGGTGAATTCATTTATTCAGGCAGTTAACTACAATTAATCAGTGATTAACTTTCATTGGAGAAGATCAGGTTCAAATGAGTGATAAACCAGATGTTCGGTCGTTTTAAATAGTGGATTAAAAATAGGAGGGAATTTTTATAACAATAATCAATCTCAACATGAATTATTAATATATAGAAAAGAATACAAATGAACGAAAACACGTAAAATAATAAGCTCAAAGTATTTAATATGTGCAGAAATCTGAAGTTGCTCCATTTAAAAATTAAAAAAAAAAAAAAAATTACCTGTTAATAAAAAATTAAGGTTTATATAATACTTACAAATATTTCTTTCTGTGAAGGAGATATATACCAACTAGCAGAAAACTTTTCGTACTTGTTCTGTTTAAAATATCGAATTAACTGCAAAATAATCATATATAGACTTATATCGTTCAATTTTATTATATATTTTAATCGCTTGAATAAATATACTTGAAAAAGGCAAATGAATTCCAAAATGCGTTTTATGCTAAAAGGCATTCTTCAGTGGGCTCGGGTTACAATCTCTCACATATTTTCATTATTCTTGCTTCTATTTATCAATATCAAATTACTAAAATTTAATTTAAAGGTATCAAACTTCCTGCATAATTGAGTAGGATGGTGCTCTAATTATGAGCATAATAAATTTGGTACTTTTATAAATAGATATTAATAAATAATGAGCAAGTATAATAAAGATATATGAAAGGTTGTTACTTGTGTCAATTAAAGAGTTCTGGTTCAGCATAAAATATATCTTGAGAATCAATTATCTTTTTCAAATGTTTCTATAATGTGATTACATACATATAGTGAAATATAAAATTATAAGTATTTTTAAAATATTATTCACAGAAAAAAAAATGGAATGGAGTTGCATTAATTATTTCATGCGTTTGTGTTTAATAATAGATAAATTAATCTTTAATCAAAGTCTAAAGTATAAATCTGAGCTTTTCTCACATAATAAATATAAGTAATAAAGATTCAGGAAGGTCAGTGGCATTGTGAATGCAATAAGATTGTAATAATTTGATATTCATATATGTGCGTGTGAATAAAGTTTCGACGTTGTTATTTTTTTAAATGTATTTACAACTTGTACCCACAAAAGTAAAAAATGATATTATAAGTAATAAAATAAAATAGATTTAACGTTATTAAACTTACTATATCAATGCTAACTATAAATTAAATATTAATATGTAATTAACTTATAATATGTATAGTGTGCAGGTATTTATTAAAGATAGTGGCTATGCCATAAACTACTTATAACTTAATATTTGTTTATATAATTAGCACTTATATAATAAGTATTTGTGGTTAACTCATCCTTTATTTTATATATATGCATACATACAGGCATGTGGAACACTAGAATAAATTATGTTAATATAATGGCAGGCAAAGAAAACTACCATTGAGAAAAATTATTATTATATGGACATACTACTCTATTATCTAGTTAACCACATCTGCTTTTGGAAAAAAAACAATCATAGATATATGTACATGTGTGAAAAATATGATATTATTGTTGACAATAAAATTGCTTACTATAAACCTGACCAATAGAACAAGTCTGGAAAAAGCATAAACATTTCAGACATCCAAAAGTTACAATACACACATTTTTTTTACTGTATCCAAGTTGTAGACTTGAACTGATAATAATAATTGAAAATCTAGATATTCTTAGATGTAGAGTTAATCAGCAATGATTATTCTAAGAAAGTAATGATTCTTCTCCAACATTCCTAACATGATCAGAGAAGTATTGGAAAAGGTTTTGTCTGCACTAAGTTATATTAAGTTATCTCTCTCTCTCTCTCTCTCTCTCTCTCTCTATATATATATATATATATATATATATATATATATATATATATATATATATATTGTACATATATGTTCTCCTTTCCCACATATATATATATATATATATTCTTTAATTTAAAAAAAAATCTTTTATATAGAGATTTATGTGTGCATGTATTATTATTATATATTTTATAGATGATAAATTACTAATCAGTTGTAGAGAGAGAATGTAATAAGAAGTAATATTTAATATATTGATTTATTATTTTTGTTAAATAATAAGCTAAATTATTTAGCTGTATTTTTTATTAAATAAAACAGACAGACTTGACAGAATTTTTTAGGTATAGAAAAAGATATAGATTAGTAGATAAACTATGCACATATGTGAGAGTCCAGCTGTATGAATATAAAGACATTTTTACACAAATCTTTGACTGTAAGATTGCAAGCTTTGTTTTGTATTATCTGGATCTTAGATATTCTAAAAAAAAGAGAGTGCTTTGATGGAATAAATGTAATTATTAATTTTCTTGTTAATTGCGATAGACTATCAGCTTGTAAAACTCGGATTTTTATCTCAAGATAGCAGGATTTGCAGGTGGCCTTTTAATCAGAAATTCGGAATATAAAAACGAGTGAAACAATATTAATAAAGTCAGTCATTGCTATTAAAACAAGAGGCAGTCATTTTACTAGTAAAAAGGGATGTAGTTATGAATATTAAAAAAAAGGCAATCATTAATTTTGAAAAGGAGAGATGCATTCGTTAATATTAAAAAAAAGATGCAGAGAGATGTAGTTATGAATATTAAAAAAAAGGCAGTCATTAATATTGAAAAGGAGAGATGCATTCGTTAATATTAAAAAAAGAGATGCAGTTGTTTTAAATCTTCAAGAGATGAGCAATTGAAGTTAAACAGCTTTTTTTGACTGAATATTCAATTCTTTTAAAGTTAAAAAGAAAAAAAAATTAAAGAATTAGCAGCAGTTTGTCATCGTTTTTTTTTTAAACTCAGAATGAGTTGTTTGATTTTATTTCTCTCTTTAAAAAAAATTAAAGAAGAAAATATGACTCTTGTTTTAAAGTCAGCATAGAAGATGTGCACATATATAAATAATTCCCGCAAGATTAGTTTAAAGAGATGGATTTAAATTGAATCCTTTAAAAGAAGTTGTTAATATAATATAAAATGGTACTTATATATATTTTGGCTGCTTGCGAAACAATCAGGATGCCGTGCTAATTTTGCCATTTTTGTTCCTTGAAATCCCATATTATGGGTTAACCCTTTTCCTGCCTCTTACGAGGCCTCTCGTCGACATCTGACGCCACTCTAACTCTGCCAGTTCTTATGCTAAAATATTTGTTTGACAGGTATTGATTAGGTTTTTAAAAGTTCTGTAAGATGGTGCCCTCTTCCGAATTATTTTACAAGTAAAAAATCAAAAAAACCGCATTTAAACCTAAACAAAGAAAGAACATTGTCAGTCATTGGTTGTCAGCAAGCTCTCAGCCGAAAAAGACATTCTTATTGGCTGGAAAGAACAAAGAAACCGCCTGATCAAAGAAAATAAAGAAAAACACTGAGATTTTCATTTTGAATGCAATTTTAAGTATTAAAAAAATATAATTTGAGAAATTAAACTAGTTTTTTAAAAAATATACCAAAAAAACAAAATTATTTTCGAAAAATATTGAAGATTTTAGTAAAAATATTTAAGATTTAGCAAAAAGAAATCTTTACTTTTCAATAACGTAACATTAAAAAAAAGCATTTGCATCACCACTTTTTTGTTTAGACATTCGCTTTATATTTGCCGAAATTGAATATATTTTATAATAAATAAATAGCAATTTATTTTTGAAAGAACTTTCGTTCTCTTTCAATACCCTGAAAAATTAGTAATATACTTTTTATAAACGTATCTGAGTTGAATTTAATATTATAGGCGAATATGTTTTAACAATAGGCTTTGTCTTCAGTTTGTGAGTTGGCCAATTAAAAGATTTGATTTTTACCTCATACAACCAATAATATAATTAGCGGTTTAAGAGTTAAGTCACTGATTTATCTGTGGACTCATATACAGGTCTACAATAACCAAGAATGGCCAAATTCAAATCCAACCACAGATGCTGAGAGGCTTTGTTTTTGTCTCCTGGTATATTAAAGAATCATCATCTTTGAGTGGAGGGAGAAGAGGAAAGAAGAGAAGAAAGAAAAAAGATGTCTAAAGCCATGCAGCCAACCTCGATTAATCTATGAATAAAAAGTTTTCTTCACATTTATCTAAAAGTGTCTGCAATAACTCTTTTTAAAATGGTAGGAACAAGCAAACCAACCAGTTGAAGCTATAAATTAGAAAAGCAGTCTGAAAATTTAAAGCCTGGGACATTAATAAAAAATGAAAATGATTCGGGTAAATTTTAAATTTAATTATCAAATTTTTTTATTTACTTATTAAAAGTAAACTTTAATTTCTAAAGTCAAAGCATTTTATTTTTATTTTGATACAGAATCATTAAAAGTTTGTTTATTGATTGTGTTATTCTCAATATTACATAACTTTACACACACACAGTTTAAATTCATTAATCTTAGTTTTAATTATTTTTGATTTTTTAAAATATATATTGTAATACGAACATGTTTTTTTTTCTATTATTATTCTTCATTCATTATGATAATGAGCAACCTATCAATGTACGCTTGATAATGTTTTTATTATTGTTTATTTTGCTATAATTTATTTTTTTTACTCAAGGTTGCAATAGTGTTTTTTATATATGTGATTTATGTATTAATCCATAATATAACAGTACACATTTTAAATATATATGTTAACATATCACAGGGTGTGTGCATGTGTGACTAAGCAGCCATATAAAATTAGTTGATTATGCACATAGTATTAAGATATTTTATTTAATTCTACATTTAAGTGAGTCAATTGTATATTTAGTAATTTGATTTATTAAAAAAAAAGGAAGAGTGTTAATAAATATAATTATATCATATTTGGTTTCTGAGTTATTCTTGTTAATATATTTTTTCTTCTCTTGATTCCATCATTTTAATTAATCATCATCATCCATAAATGTTAAGTGTAGGATATTGATTTACATATAAGGATGTTTAAGGATATGCTTGACATATAACCAAGTTTTTTTTAAATAATTAGAGGTTAATAACAAAATTATGTTGTGTCCAAGAGTTATGATCACCATCATCGCTGAATAAATAATAATCATTAAATCCAATCTTTAAAATAATTAATATGTTTAGTAAATAAGGGTTTATGAAAAGCTAAATATCATGTGAGGAGATTTATGATGATCATTCATCATCACTGGTAAATACTGATAATTGAGTTATAATTTTATCTATAATGGTATTTGAAGTAAATATAACCATAAACGTATATAAATGCTAGTGAGTATTATGATTAAATCCCAGTTTAACATTAAATGATTTTAAGAAAGTGCCTATGAGTTTATGAAAGATAAATTTGTTGTTGTGAGTTCATTATAAAGCTGTGGCTGGGATCATCATCATCATCAATATATTATGAATTAAGTAACTAGGATTAATGGCAATATAACTAAGTAATGGTCTTCACTATGTTTGTTTGGAAGCCATTAATAAGAGTATTCTTGCATCTGTTCATTAATATGCTTAAGCTGAGTTGGTAATATCTATAGGAGTGTTGGATATATAAATTTTGTGATATTGGAATCTTATAGTTTTATTGACATGGATAAAATATAAGAATGTCATTTTTTTGTTGTTTGTTAGTCATCCAAGCCATGTGTGGTAAAAAATGTACTGAATGGGTCTGAACTGAGTACACTATGGACAGATAATATTTATCTAGGTTTAAATCATTCTAATGGCACCCTTGGAAAAGTGATCAAGTTCCTTTTCCAACTTTATAGTATTAATTTTATATATATTTTTTTAAAGTTATTATACGTAGCACTAGTGTGTACATGTGATCATCAATGGTCTTATATAAATTGAAAGAGGAATAGGAAGGATTCTTTGTTGAAAGAACCTATTATTGGAGATAAGTGTAATGCACTCCATAGATTTCACAGCAATTTTATTCAGTTGCTATAGCTAGTATTGGTTTATCTGATGACAATGGCTAGTATATTTTGTCATTTATAATGACTCCCCAATATCAAAATATTTTAAATCATAAATGATGACAGTGTTTAATTTTCATTTTTTATTTTGTGTTGAGAAATGAAACAGTTTATTTATCTCATTATTAGTGTGACAGAATTAATGTTTATGATAGTTGCAATCGGGCTATGTTGTTATATTTAATTAGTTACAAATAGATGCCCAGCTAAAATATGATATATATTTCCATATTCTTATTCGTGGATTAGCGTCTTCCTTATTTAGTTATAAATTGTATGTCAACTATCATTATAAAGGTATATATCACTCTTTTCATTACTTTTATTGTTACAATATATATATATATAAAACAAAAAAACACAAATTAAAACTTGCTAATGCTTGTATTTATGACAATAGATGGCGTTCTACCAAAAACCCCTTCAAGCGTATGTTTTGTTTACATAAACGTCAGAGCAAGCATTCACTATCTCTAACTTTAGTTCCACTTTCAGATCATGATTTCAAGCTATTTGCTATTGTCAGTGAAAGACAGGAATAAGAAACTAGATCTAAACACAAACTCTGAGCATTTATGAAACAGTTTCTATTCAGCTTGCAAGCATGAATCTTTTAGACACATAATGTCTTCAAACTCAGCATAGCAAGACAGATAGCTACATGAATCTGATATCAGTTCAGCATCACAACATAGTAGAAGCCTCTGCAATATATATCATTGCAAGAAAGACCTCAAAGGTACATTTATGAAAAACAAAAAAACACAAGTTAAAACTTGCTAACGCTTGTATTTATGACAATAGATGGGATTCTACCAAAAACAGAGCAAGCATTCACTATATCTAACTTTAGTTCCACTTTCAGATCATGATTTCAAGCTATTTGCTATCATCAGTGAAAGACAAGAATAAGAAACTAGATCTAAACACAAACTCTGAGCATTTATGAAACAGTTTCTAAAACACATGTCTAAAAGATTCACGCTTGCAAGCTGAATAGAAACTGTTTCATAAATGCTCAGAGTTTGTGTTTAGATCTAGTTTCTTATTCCTGTCTTTCACTGACGATAGCAAATAGCTTGAAATCATGATCTGAAAGTGGAACTAAAGTTAGAGATAGTGAATGCTTGCTCTGATGTTTATATAAACAAAACATACGCTTGATGGTGTTTTTGGTAGAATGCCATCTATTGTTATAAATACAAGCATTAGCAAGTTTTAACTTGTGTTTTTTTGTTTTTCATAAATATACCTTTGAGGTCTTTCTTGCAATGATATATATTGCAGAGGCTTCTACTATGTGGTGATGCTGAACTGATATCAGACCTATGTAGCTATCTGGCTTGCTAGGTTGAGTTTGAAGACATTACGTGTCTAAAACATTCACGCTTGCAAGCTGTGCTTTGTATTCACATGTAACAAATTAAATAAATAAAAAGATTTTTATTTACAAATAGAATACAGCAATTTATTTATATTTTAGTTTATAACAATTTTGAGTTCATAACACATATAAGAAATTATATACATAATCGCGTGTCCGATTTCCCCACTAACAGTTCTATTTTAAGATGGCCAGTTTGCCAAAACCTCTTCTTAAAGTCTATTAATATTTTAATTATTCTGTATTCTAAAATTAGCCATTTTAGGCATACAAAAGTAATAATAAGATCGAGAAGATCTGTAATTACCTATATGGATCTTGGAACCTTCAGACTCCGCTAGTTGTGGGTTATATCTCCGTTGTTCGTATATCCCTTTCTCTATATAAAGATTCCTACTCCGGTCACACAGCAAGCTGGAAATATTTTGTGTTTTAAAATTACCCGGCTTTGCTTTCTTTTTCTCCTTTGTTCTGCTTTCGCTTGATCCTTATCAGTCCTTTTAATTAATTAATTGTACTTTCGTTTTTAATTAGAAATCGTTACTTTACTTCAATTAGTAAATCCTTATTTTAGACTTTAATTAGTAAATGTTTGATTTAGATTTTAATTAATGAATGTTATCATATAAAACAATCTATCTTATTTCCGTATTTTAATCAAAACCCCCCATAACGTTTTTTACTTGTATTTTTAAAATCTGCCTTTTTATTTTTACTTCTGGAGTACACTATTATTATTATTATTATTATTATTATTATTATTATTATTATTATTATTATTATTATTATTATTATTATTATTATTATTATTATTATTATTATTATTATTATTATTATTATTATTATTATTATTATTATTATTATTATTATTATTATTATTATTATTATTATTATTATTATTATTATTATTATTATTATTATTATTATTATTATTATTATTATTATTATTATTATTATTATTATTATTATTATTATTATTATTATTATTATTATTATTATTATTATTATTATTATTATTATTATTATTATTATTATTATTATTATTATTATTATTATTATTATTATTATTATTATTATTATTATTATTATTATTATTATTATTATTATTATTATTATTATTATTATTATTATTATTATTATTATTATTATTATTATTATTATTATTATTCCAAATACTATAATTTCTCCCCTTACTCCAGAAATATAAATGTCAATAATACATAATCTTTAAACCTTTCTCGTTTCCTTTTAATTCTAAGCGGCTTGGGTAATTTGCTTTTCCATGCTTCTGGTCGAAGTTCTTCCGTTATAACGTCTTTGTGTTCCTTCCCTACGTATTGTTTTTATGATTTCTTTTCTATATTTCTTTCATTTTCCTCTGTCTCACTGTTCAAAATCTGCCAAAACTCCAGTGGGACTTGATCTAATTCTCATTTTCTTAAGTGATTGATGTGCCTTCTATATTTGTTACCATTTTTTCCTTCCACTACATATATTTATGTCGATATATTTTGTCCAATTGTTCCTTTAATCCATGTTTTCTGTATGACATCTCAAACCCAGACAGGTTCTCCCATTTTAAAGTTTTTATACGATTGCACATCTCGTGTATATTTCATTTCAGTTGGTTTCAGAACTGCTAATTGTATTCGTAATTTCTGTCCAAACATCAATTCTGCTGGCATTTTCCCCGTAATCATCGATGGAGTAGTATGCTGGGTTAACATAAATCCCTGTAATATTTTCCTGTAAATCAATATTAGTAGTGTTCATTTTCTTCAGAAATGTCTTCACTTGCTGAACTGCATTCTCCGCCAATCCATTTGATTGCGGGTGATATGCTGGTGAGTATAAGTGACGGATCCCCCAGCATCAAAAAACTGTCTAAGTTCATTGTTTGCAAAACCAGCTCCATTGTCCGTTATGATAACTTCTGGCAGGCCATGAATTGAACATGTTGACTTAAGACATTTAATCATCTCAGCGACACTGGTATTTCTTACTATATGGCACTCAATCCATTTTGAGAATGCATCAGCTAATATCAGTAGCATCTTGTTGTTCACTGGCCCTGCATGATCCATATGCACTCTTTCCCATGGCTTAGTTGCTTCCTTCCATTGTGACAATATTTTACTTGGCAACTGCACTCCAGTTTGACATGCATCACAGCACTTTATGTAATTTTCAATATCTTCATTTATTTTAGGCCACCAGACATATCTACATGCCAAAGCTTTCGCTCGCACTATGCCTGGATGCCCTTCATGTATAAGTTTTAATGTGTTTTTTCTTTCTTCCGGAGGTATCACTACTCTATCACCCATAATAATACACTTATTACTAACTGAAAGATTAAACCTGTTTGTCCAAAACCCCATGGCTAAGTAATTCGGTTTGGGTTTAGGCCAGCCATTCTTAATCCACTGAATCAGGCATTCGTATCTTTTTTCATTCTCTGTCCATTTTCTGACTGTGTTAGAATTTAATATGTCTGAGTTCATATAATGTATGTAATTTATTTCTATTTCCATTTTGCTTTTTTCCCTCCTATCCGGAAAATGTGATAATGCATCAGCATGTGGTATTTCCTTCCCCTTTTTATAAACTAGTTTATAATCATACGCGGCGAGTATATTTCTCCACTGCAGCATACGCAGGCTTAAATGCTCTGGAGCGGCCTGATCGTTACTTAATATTCCCAATAATGGTTTGTGATCTGTAACAATTTCAAAACTATGACCAAACACTTATTGATGATATTTTTTTATTGCAAAAATGATTGCAAGTGCCTCTTTATCTATTTGACTATAGTTGACCTCTGCTTTCAACATAACTCTGGATGCAAATGCCACTGGCCGTTCTTTATCTCCTATGGGATGGGCTAATACTGCTCCCATTCCCCAGTCTGATGTGTCCGTAGTAATCCTTACCTCCAGGTTACTATCAAAATGCATTAATAGCATATCTGATGTTAATAATTCTTTTATTTCATGAAATGCTTTATCTTGGATTTCTGTCCAGATCCTTTTTTTTTTCTTTCTTAATAACTCGTACATAGGTTTTGCTACCATCACTTTATTTTTCAAGAATAGTTCAAAAAAATTCATGAGTCCTAGAAATGCCTGAAGTTGTTTTACATTTTTAGGTTTTTCCGCATTTCTGACTGCTCTGATTTTATTTTCCAGCGGTCTTTTTCCTTTATCACTTATAGTATGGCCTAAAAATTCTAATTCCTGAATTATCCACACACATTTTTCTTTATTCAACTTCACTCATGCTTGATTTAGTTTAAAACATACGTCGGCAATTTTTTCCCTTAAAATTTCACTAGATATTGCCGTTATTAAGATATTGTCGTAGTATGGGATTACTCCTTTTAACCCTTGCAACAATAAGTTTAATTTAGCCTGAAAAATGTTCAGCACTGTTGTTATCCCAAAAGGAAGCCTATGCATTTGTACAGCCCAAAAGGCGTGGTTAACGTCAACATACATGCTGTATTTTCAGTAACTTTCAACTGGTAAAATGCCGAATTAAGATCAAGCTTTGCAAAATATTTTGCATTAGCTAAATTTGCCAAAACTTCTCTCACATTAGGAACTGGATATGCTCCTTTATTTAAAAACTTATTAACTGTGCAACGATAATCCCCACACATTCTGATCTGTCCATCAGGCTTCATTATTATAACTATGGGTGTAGCCCATTCTGCATCTTCTACTCCCGTTAGAACACCTTTATTTACTAGTTTTTCAATTTCTCCTCAACTTTATCTCTCTGGGCAAAAGGAATCTTTCTAGGTTTACATACTATTGGATGAGCGTTATCCAATAGTTCTACGTCTACTGGATTAGTTTTAATCAAGCCTAACTCTTCCGAAAATAAGTCTGGATATTTTTCCATTATTTATTTTTCAACCGTAACTTTTTTAATTATATTTATTGAGATTCCTAATTCTTGAAACCATTCTCTCCCGATTATCGGGGTTAGTTCATTTTTTACAATATATAACGGTAATTCACACTTTTTTTTTCCGTAACTAACTGGGACTTTAGTCACTCCCACTAGTTCTATTGACTGCCCAGTTATACTTTTTATTTTTATGTTTGACTTTTTTATTTCTAATGACTGGTTTTTGATATGTATTTCTTTCCAAATTTTTTCTGAAATTAAAGAAATACCAGATCCACTGTCGACTTCCATTACTACTTCCTTCTTCCCTATTATAACTGTTAGTACATACTGGCTTTTGTCTTGCCATGTATTGTTCGATGTGCTATTAACTTGCTCGTACTTCACTTCTCTTCGGTTTTCTGTATCTAGTTTCTCTTTTTGTTTTGGTTTCTTACAAACCTTCGCTAAGTGACCTTTATTCCCACAGTTATAACAATTTTCCTTCCGCCATCGACAGTACTTGGCTGCGTGCCCTGTTTGTCCACAACAATAACATTTCCATACATCATTTTTTTCTCTGTCTGCCTTCAGTGTTGTACATGTAAAACTATTTTCCATTTTATATATAGACACTCTATTTTCTAATTTGGTCTTATTTCTAAATGCTGTAGCCTGTTCTAAAACTGCTTCAAAAGTGTTACCCTTTTTGATCACCAATTCATAAGTCAAATCTGATTCTGTTAATAGGTTTTGTCTTAACCTTTCATCTGCCATTCCCCAAAGCAACTGATCTAATAAAGCTTGGTCACCATAATTTCCATATTGACAGTCTTTTATCAACTGCCTTAATGCTATGTCATACTCTTTTATTTTTTCACCGTTTGCTTGCCTTCTGTTATGCAATGCCAATCTTGCTATGAATTTAGACGGTTGCAGGCTGAAATAATCTGTTATTTTCTGTACTATTTCTTCATATTCAACTGAGTCCGAAATAGGTCCCTCAAATAACTTATTTACTATTCCTATTAATCTTGTTCTTGACAAACATAATAAAGCTGCCACTTTTCTACTATTGTCTGTAATTTCGTTCAACTTAAAAAAATTCTGCAACTGAATTCTATATAATGGCCATTCCCCTGGATTTTCTATATTAAATTCAGATCTTGACCCCTGTCCAATCGACATTTTCTTATCGACAAGTTCATTCAACTGACTGCGCCAATTTGCTTTGTATTCACATGTAAGAAATTAAATAAATAAAAAGATTTTTAGTACAAATAGAATACAGCAATTTATTTATATTTTAGTTTATAACAATTTTGAGTTCATAACACATATAAGAAATTATATACATAATCGCGTGTCTGATTTCCCCACTAACGCCGGTTTGCCAAAACCTCTTCTTAAAATCTATTAATATTTTAATTATTCCGTATTCTAAAATTAACCATTTTAGGCGTACAAAAATAATAAGATCGAGAAGATCTATAATTACCTATACGGATCTTGGAACCTTCAGACTCCGCTAGTTCTGGGTTATACCTCCATTGTTCATATATCCCTTTCTCTATATAAAGATTCCTACTCCGGTCACACAGCAAGCTGGAAATATTCTGTGTTTTAAAATTACCCGGCTTCACTTTCTTTTTCTCCTTTGTTCTGCTTTCACTTGATCCTTATCAGTCCTTTTAATTAATTAATTGTACTTTCATTTTTAATTAGAAATCGTTACTTTACTTCAATTAGTAAATCCTTATTTTAGACTTTAATTAATGAATGTTTGATTTAGATTTTAATTAATGAATGTTATCATATAAAACAATCTATCTTATTTCCGTATTTTAATCAAAACCCCCATAACATTTTTACTTGTATTTTTAAAATCTGCCTTTTTATTTTTACTTCTGGAGTACACTATTATTATTATTATTCCAAATACTATAAGCTGTATAGAAACTGTTTCATAAATGCTCAGAGCTTGTGTTTAGATCTGGTTTCTTATTCCTGTTTTTCACTGACGATAGCAAATAGCTTGAAATCATGATCTGAAAGTGGAACTAAAGTTAGATATAGTGAATGCTTGCTCTGACATTTATGTAAACAAAACATACGCTTGACGGTGTTTTTGGTAGAACGCCATCTATTGTCATAAATACAAGCGTTAGCAAGTTTTAACTTGTGTTTTTTTGTTTTTCATAAATGTACCTTTGAGGTCTTTCTTGCAATGATATATATTGCAGGGGCTTCTACTATGTGGTGATGCTGAACTGATATCAGACCCATGTAGCTATCTGGCTTGTTATGCTGAGTTTGAAGAGATTACGTGTCTAAAAGATTCACGCTTGCAAGCTGAATAGAAACTGTTTCATAAATGCTCAGAGTTTGTGTTTAGATCTAGTTTCTTATTCCTGTCTTTCACTGACGATAGCAAATAGCTTGAAATCATGATCTGAAAGTTGAACTAAAGTTAGAGATAGTGAATGCTTGCTCTGATGTTTATGTAAACAAAATATACACTTGACTGTGTTTTTGGTAGAACACCATCTATTGTCATATATATATATATATATTATTAAACAAATACTGGTGGATTAATTATTAATGAAAAGGATACTGTTGATAAAATAAACAATTGTAATATTGTAAATAAAGTGGTGTGCTAATGTGAATCCAGTTAAATTTGTTGAGTCAAATGTTCATGAAAAAGAGAATTCATGAATATAAACTTTTGTATAACAAATTGTGATATTCTATAGATATATTTAAATTTGTATTTGCATAACAATCAGTTATTTGTAATGGAAATTTTTGCTTTGTCAGTGTTTTTATTTTAAATGTAGCAAATAATTTGAAGAAAAGAAAATTCAAAGAAACATGTGTTATAAATACAACAGACAATTTATTGAATAGACAATATTACTGTGTTAATATACATAAATTATGAAAATTTGGCCATTCACATGTTGGAACATTCATGTAATGTGATTTTAAATGAGATTTTTTTGTTTACTTTTTAAATTTTAAGCATAAAATACTACTGAAGAATTCAGACATACTGTAAATTGACTATAGCTTTTATTTATTATTACATATTGGTATTTTAAATATTGTAATAAATAATCCAGAGTTTTTTGTTTATATATACATATTAAGTATGAGCTTACTCAATCACTGAATGATTAAAAACATATTAAGAGTTGCAGTTTTAATATCAAATCATTAGTCAAACAGTCTTATTTTAAAATGAGTTTAAACAATAATGATGACACTAAAATGTTATTTATCATATGATGGATGAGAAAAATCATAACTTTTCATTTAATACATAATATTTCATGTTGCATATATATATATTCTGCCCTCCTCCTCCGTCCTCGTCCTCCATAAAAATTTATATACTGTTTAAAATTCCGGGTTCTAGCTCAGTTTAACAAATGAATAAATGAAATATTCAGCCTTAATTAAAAATGATTACTAGCTCTAACTTTTAAAGTACAAGTACAGTTCTATTTGTAAATGAATTAATAAATATTTATTATTTTCATGAGACATGGAGCGACGACACGGAGAACGAGATAGACTACATTGAGATATTATCCACATGATACTATCTCAATGGCATAAGAACACTATTCCCCCTTTTACTATACTAAATAACTAACTTATAGTATTCTTACGACTTTCTAAGCTCTTTTCACTACGATTAAAATAATAATCATGTCTTAATATTCTTTGTAATAATAATCTAGCTCAATTAAATAAGATTAAGTAAATAAATAGAATAAATAAAATAAAATCAAATCTCAGGTTCATAAATTGTATTCTAACTGATTTAAAATTACGGTAGTAAACTATGAAAAGGGAATTTTATGTCATAATTCACTACGCAGCAACTAACAATAATAAATAATAATAATAATAATAATAATAATAATAATAATAGTATAATATAATCTTATTACTTCCTAAATGAAATAAATAATTACGTACGTGGCAGTATTTTAATAATCCAACAACAAAATACGTGTGGTAACATTAGCATATAATTTATTTTAATATTGTGGCAACCAACTTATGACCAATAAATGATATAATTATGATCTATTAATTTTATCATACAAATAAATTTTCAAAATTATTATAACACTTTTATGTTTACCTATTTTGTGCAAAACTATATGTCTGTTTCAATTATTAATGTGTATTGTGATATCATGCATCCATGTGGAGAAATAATAACGAAGACACAAAGCTTTATAATAAATTTACAACAAAGTTTATTAATAACATAAACAAAAAAAACACTATTTTACATTATGTACATTGGATATCCTTACTCTCCTATCACAAAATGATTTTACTAGTTTATACAATAAAACCAAACTTCTACTTATTTTTCTAGTTAATTCTTATCTTTTAAATACTTAAGAAAGTACAGTATTATTATTATTGGATTTCTTATTTTAGTTTAGCTTGTTACAAAATGTATTTATTTATAATTATCACTAATACTTTGTATCCCTACTATTTTTTAAAAATTATATTTTTATAAAATTACATTCGTAGTAAACATTCTACAAAATCATAAAACTCTAATTTTATTTTAGTTATATGGAATCCTACAGATTCAAAAACATTCTTCTACATTTGATATTACGTTTTCTTGTTCACTATACAATGCGTATTAATCTAATATACTCATTCAAGCCTTGCTTCGGATGGTAATTACAATTATTAACACACCATGCACAAATATATGTGTCTATTACACATTATTGAATTAGTTTCTTAACAAACATGCAATATTTATTTTCTAAATATTATTATAAAAATATTCAAATTTTATTATCACTTAAAAAAAAAAAACTTTGTTTTAGATTTCTCTTTTAAAAAATCTTATATTCGTTTCCAAATTGGTTTTAAACTGTATTATATGATTCTTTCTCTCTTTATGATTTTTGGTACTTTCACTTTTAAAATTACACAATTCTAACACATTCCAGTAAATAAACTATTCTTACTTAACGATAACATACCCTCAGTTCTATTTTATTCATTATTTCTGTAAAAATATCTTTCTGACGATGCAGATTCACGAAACAAGGATAGCGAAAATAGATGCACAGGATCAAAAATAACTAGAATATTATCCGTCATAAACCTTAACAATAATGGCACAGTGAATTAAAACACTATAGAGGAGTGACCTTTGTCTGTCTACCCACCTCTATTATAGGAGTGATGCTAAAGCTATTTCTTCAGCTTTATATAACATCAAAGAGTTTAAAAGATACGTAAAGACACTGTCCAAAATATATGTGTTCAGTGATAGGGCTTGGTTAGCTATACTGAAATCACACAAACTAACTATGATCCAAATACTTTATTTTTCTTATTTCTTAGCAAAACATCATCTTGGTTTCCTCTACACTAGTACTACCAAGTCACTATCCGATCTTATTTCTCTAGATTTTTCTATACAGTACATCGACAAATTCTTATCTACATTTCTAACAATAATAAAATTCATTTTATTTCAAAACTATACAGCTGTTCTCTAAGAAAATCTTTTACTACTTTTCTCGTATATTTATCATATACAAACTATTTTAAAATATCCGAATACTTTCTTACATGAAAGTTCAAAAGAATCACACAATTGTTTTGACAACTTATACTATTAATTATACTTGAAATAACTTATTGCATGCATATTTAAAATACTCTTATCTCCGAATATGTTTTAATGTTGTATAAAATGTGTACTTATAATTTTAAAACTTTCACACATCATTCTTAATCAATAGATGATCTGAAAAAAATACATTATGCATTATGAATAAATACCAAAATTACCAAAACGATCTTGATCTTCTCGATCGTGTTCTGTAGGCTTCACCATTCCATTAATTCTTGTAGATATAAAAATTCCATACATACTTTTTATTTTTAAAACAATATTTCTATCATTCTATTAAGCTATTATATTTAAATCTCATTATTATTAAATTTATGTTTATATGTTTTCCCTAATCTAATATAGCATTTTATATTTAAAAATAAATTAATAAAACATTTAAATTATATTTACGATACTTCTTCACCAGACTTTCTTGAACCATTCATATTTAAGCTAAAAAAAAAAATATTTTTTTATTTTTTCTTCAGTCACTTAATGTTCTATTTTAAAGTAAAACAATAGCTCTGTTTAATAAATCTTCATAGATGACAATCCTTGGTTTTCACAATATTGTATATAATTATTAATTCATGACATTCTCTTTTACTATTGTCTGCTCATATTTTCCCGCGCGACTTTTCCGATGCATCTTGTACGTACTTTTATTTAAATCTTCAATAAAATTTTCTGTTTCCATGGATCCATTTTCCTTAAGTAATTTAATTTTATATTTTTTTTAAAAAATCAAGCCTTTCTTCCATTGAATACTTTGTAATATTTTTTCTCTGATAAGATAAAGTTTTTTGGCTCCTTTTCTATAAACTACATAATAGCACTTTCATGTTCTTCTTTACTTTCCCTTTATTTCAAAATTCTTATACTATATTTTTAATAATGTTTTCCTTTAAAAGATAAACACTCTTTCTTCATCATTATTTTCTTTATAATAAAACGCATATTAAATTTTTCCATAGAGAAGAATAACATAACTTTAAAGTAGCCTTATAAATTTTGCGTCATAATTTTTTCCTGACGGCATGTAACTTCTCTTTGAAATTTTCATATAGTGTCACAATTATATTTCCTTGAGTTATTATAATAATAAGTTTCTGGTTGAGCATAACTAAAGTTGTATTAAGGTATTCTTCCAATATTTTCCCTTCAGTAATAAATTTAGGTATTTTCCCTTGTACTTCCATCTCTACTGTAGGTTTTTTGGTTAAATTCGAATAAATTTCCCTGGTAAGATAACTTTTAAAATTAGCAATTCATATCGATACAGTCAAAATATATTATATGTTACAGAAGAACTTTTTTAAAACAAATACAAAATTTTAAATTTATATCACTTTTCCAGCTACGGTGTTATCAGCTACAAAAATGTGTTACTTTCTCTTTCACTTACACATTCCTTCTCCCCGCTCTGTATAATTCCTATATTCTGTCTGCTAATTTACCTCCGTTGATTGGTTAATAACTTTATTTTAGCGCGAACAAATTTATCCATTTTAGTTTTATAACAGAATAGACGTTTAAAATAAAGAATTGATGACGTAATGTCTCAAAATATTATTTAGACTAATATTTTTAAATTCAATTATACTTTTACAAAAATTATTTAAACTTTTAAAATAATTATTAAAATAATATTTAATATTTTAGCTTTTACTTTAATGATCGATGGCAATTATATCTAGTTTTAAATTCACAAACTTTATTATTATTTTAACAAGCGTGTGTGTGAAGGTATATAATATACAGTCACGTGTTTACTAACTTTATCAAATGATTTTTTATTTACGTCTCGGTCTAAATTACCAAAACTGATATATGTTATAAAAAAATTTGGAAAATAATTAAAATTGTAGAACTAAATATAATTCTCACCATCCTAAAGTTTATAATAAAATATACTCTATTAATTTTGATTATTAAATATACTTATACATTGCATATAGCATTTATTTAATTTATCAGTTTTAAAATATTATATTCAAATTATTAATATACTTTTAAAATATTTATAGCTGTGTTATTTTATATGGCCAGCTTTTACAACCATAAGCAAGAATATATTTAAGCTTTATTTAACTGTTTTCTTTTAAAATAATCTATTACATTTTTAGATACCAGGTATTTTCAGCTTTAAATTGTACTATAAAACATAATTATCCTACTATTATTTATATATCATACAAATATAACTTAAAATTTAAAATTTTTTAATAATTGACCTTTCTACCTTATTATGACCTACAGATAAGGGCACAATATATATATATATATATATATATATATATATATTGTGAGCCTGTATAGTTGCACATTGTTTTAACTGACTATCTTAACTTTATAAGTTCATGCTATTTTAAAAAAAAAAATAAAAGATAAAAATTAATGTGCAAACAAAATGTGTAAATTATGCTATCTAAATTTTATTTCATTGATATAATTTATTCCAGTGAAATAATTATAAGTACAAAATATATAATGTATAATGGCTTAAAAGTTATTATAAAAATGCACTCTACAATGTAATATAAGTATACTTTCAAGTTAAAAATTAATGCTTAGTTTATATATAATTTTATAGAGAGTGAAAAGTAAATAGAATTAGACATAATATAAGGGTGAATAAAGTTAATTTTATACTTAAAAGTGTGTAAGATGGTTTATGAGTTGATCTGTGTTATAATATAATTATTAAATTCATTTCAAAGTAATTAATAATTTAGTTGAGTTATTTTTATTTAATAGAGTTTAAAATATCTGAATAAAGGTGATTAATTTATTTTTAAATAAATATCAATTTAGTTTTTAAAAAGTCAGTTAATTATTAAACAGAGTAAATTTTAAAAGAATGTGAAGTAATTTCCTATCAATGTGTGTAATGTAAATGCATGTGTGATGTTTTATTAAAAATGGTATTTGAAATTAGTAAAGTTAATTTTAGTTTGTTAATTTATCTAAAAAAATAAATGAATAATTATTTTAACATTGAACGAGTTCAAAATAAATAAGTTTAAGAGTTTCTGATAAATTAAAAAGTGATAATTTAAAATAATAAATGTTATTGTTCTATTGTTTTATTTTTTTAATTAAATAATTATTTTAGAAGTAAAGGTCAACTAAAAGTTTTAAATTATTACATAGTATTTAAAAATAGAACAAAATTATGTAATTTTCTTAATTAGTTCTATGAAGTAGTTTGCATATTTTTTGATAGATGTCAGAATTTTGTAAGGTGTGTCTAATTAAGATGCCTATCAAAATGAAGATACAAATGATGAGAATTGTCAGTATGTGCTGCTGATCTCTTGTGCATCCTTGCTCCTCAAGAAAACACTATTTTTTTTAATTTTTTTTTATTTAAAGTGTTAATTTTCTAAAACTTTTAAGATATTTTGTTTCTTATACCTAACCTAATTCAGAAGTGGCTGAAGAATTAACAAAATGCTTGGGGAAAATAGTTGCTCTTTACTAATTCACTTTATTCAACTGTGTTTAAACTGGAATTTAAAGAAGAAAAGGGTAATATGTTTTATATTGTTTTTCAAAACTATATCAGACATTGTACTGGATCAGTTTTACTTTTTATGTCTTACCTTCTGTAAAGTTTAGTCTGGTTTAAATTTTTGAAAAGCAGTGGGCAGTAAGAATAGTTTGCTATAGTTGGCAGTAATTAGCTAGCCAAGAGAGGGCTGGCAGAATTATGCAGAAAACTGCATGAAGATATAGCTGAAGTCAAGACAGGAGAAAGCAACTGCTCTGCAGTTCAATAGTGGAGTTTGAATTCACATGGAGAAAAATGATCCACTTCTTTGTGTTGAAATTCATAGCTACAAATCTGGACAAAACAGCTTGCTGGTCTGAAGATTACCAATTCTTAGTCTAAATGGAACCAACTGCAGAACAACACTTACCTGGACTATACTGATGATAAGCCAGTTTACCAGTTTGCTCAAGAGAAACCATCAGTGGATGGGAAAGTAATTATACATATGCTGATGTATCTATATGCAGAGAAGCATAGATAAACATATATATATATCACTGATGAGTTAGTTTAAAATCCTTAAAATGACTTAAAACTATAACTTAGTAACTTAAAGTAAAACAAATCAATAATTTGCTTAAGTTAAACATCTAAAAGAAAGCAGCAATCCACAGATAATTATACATATATTTTGTAAAGAATTTATTTTAATATTCCTTAAAAAGACATTTTTTACACCTATATTTTTAAATTTAAAGACATTATGATTAATGGCAACCTGTGATAGTGATATAACTTAAAATAAATAACTATTTTTTGCTTGAATTAAAAGAAATTTGCAAGTGTATTATTTTAAAATCTATATTTTTAAATTATTCAATTAACAATAATCCATCAAGATTGACTTTTATTTTTTTTTTGTAAAGAAAAAAGAGAAACTTAGAAACTGATAACTTTTTTAAAAAAGAAAAAAAACTAAAATATTATGACAGAATTTGATAACCAAATTTTTTATTGATACACACATGTGTGAAATTAATGTATTTTAATCAAGAAATTAATTATGAAAATATAATATTATTACTGTAATAAATTAAAATATATGATGTAGACTTCTGTGTATCTGCAATTCAACACACACACATGTATGGTAAATATGTTATTGAAGTATAATAGAAAATAAATTTCATTTATATATTAATCATCAATTGTACTGCACTCAGTATGCATATATATATCAAATGCATGTCAAATAGAACACATATAAAATTTAATCATTTTTTATTATTAAAGGTCAATTTAAATAGATTCATTGCATATGATGTGTGTATGTGTGCAGATTATATATGTGTTGTAAATAAACCCATTAAAATGTATTGAAAACCACAATGTGACAAATTGGATTTTGTTTTTATATTAATCCACACCTATAGAAAAACTTTAATCATTTATTGTATTTTTATATAAGATTTTGATAATTATTTTGTAACAAGTCAGATGTGTTCAGAAATTACATGCACTTACATGTATGTGTGCATATATAGATTAATGCTTGCCAAGTATAACATATATGGTAAATTTTAATCCTTTTTTTAGTATTAAATGTCAATTCAAAAATGTTCATTTTATATCAAACCACATGCTTGTGTGCTGAATGGGTTTTAAGTAAACCTATTGGAGCATATTGTAAACCATATTAATAACTTGATTTGTGTATAGTAATTTTGTAAATCACAAATGTAATAATTTTTGTAGTATGTTAATCAAAATCAAAAAGCTTATATGTGTAACTTATTTTTGAGACCTTAATTTTTTTTATTATTGTTAATAATCATGTATATACTAGTTAAAAATTGTATTGCATCATCTTTTGATCACCATAACAGTAATATAGCTTGAGTTCTTCTGAGCTAGATTCATGTACAATGGCTAAATCTTTAGTGCAGGGGCATTCCAGTTTGACATTGTCCTAATTTTGATGTGAGGATTATATTCTTCAAAATCCATGCACTACATTTTATTTTAGTTTAGTCTTATTAAAAATTAAGTTTATAGTTGGCCAGTACATTAATGGTACTAAGTGGCCAGAACATTAATGATGATCAGCATGTTTTAATATCCCAGCATTATTGTTTCTGATTATTATGTATTGTGATGGATGGCAGTAAAATGGTGCATTCAAATTAATATTTAAATAATTGCTTCAAACTTCAAAGGCTAAATAATTAGCCTGGTCTACAGAAGATCCATTTCCAATCCAGTCACCAGATTGACTGTCGATTTATATTTCATATTGTTCAAATCGAGCCACAAGATGGACTGTTGATTTATTGTATCAATGTATTTTGATTGATCATTCATGATGATGAACGATTTCTTTTGAGTATTGCTTATACTGATTTTTACTTTTGTATTGATAGCTGGTTGATGTATGTATAATTATATTTATAGTTCTGAGGAGTTAACTGATCTCTTCTGATCTGAGGAGTATCTGGCTGATCTCGGAGATCATGATCTCATGCTCTATAATATATAACATCTCACTCTAAAATATATAAAATTTAATAAATATTTTTGATTATTAAACATTACTTTAATAATTAATTTGATATTTCATTTTAAATTGACAAGGAGTCATGATGATTTACCATCACCCCAGGTATGACCATCTTTTTTAGCCCTATCCTGTTACAATATATATATATATGATAACAGATGGCGTTCTACCAAAAACACTGTCAAGCATAGTTTTCTGTTTACATAAACGTCAGAGCGAGCATTCACTATCTCTAACTTTAATTCCACTTTCAGATCATGATTTCAAGCTATTTGCTATCATCAGTGAAAGACAGGAATAAGAAACTAGATCTAAACACAAACTCTGAGCATTTATGAAACAGTTTCTATTCAGCTTGCAAGCGTGAATCTTTTAGACACGTTAATGTCTTCAAACTCAGCATAGCAAGCCAGATAGCTACATGGGTCTGATCTCAGTTCAGCATCACCACATAGTAGAAGCCTCTGCAATATACATCATTGCAAGAAAGACCTCAAAGGTACATTTATGAAAAACAAAAAAACAAGTTAAAAAACTTGCTAACGCTTGTATTTATGATAACAGATGGCGTTCTACCAAAAACATCGTCAAGCGTAGTTTTCTGTTTACATAAACGTCAGAGCGAGCATTCACTATCTCTAACTTTAATTCCACTTTCAGATCATGATTTCAAGCTATTTGCTATCGTCAGAAGACAGGAATAAGAAACTAGATCTAAATACAAACTCTGAGCATTTATGAAACAGTTTCTATTCAGCTTGCAAGCATGAATCTTTTAGACACATTAATGTCTTCAAACTCAGCATAGCAAGCCAGATAGCTACATGGGTCTGATCTCAGTTCAGCATCACCACATAGTAGAAGCCTCTGCAATATACATCATTGCAAGAAAGACCTCAAAGGTACATTTATGAAAAACAAAAAACACAAGTTAAAAAAACTTTATGTAAACAGAAAACTACGCTTGATGGTGTTTTTGGTAGAATGCCATCTGTTATCATAAATACAAGTCTTAGCAAGTTTTTTAACTTGTGTTTTTTGTTTTTCATAAATGTACCTTTGAGGTCTTTCTTGCAATGATGTATATTGCAGAGGCTTCTACTATGTGGTGATGCTGAACTGAGATCAGACCCATGTAGCTATCTGGCTTGCTATGCTGAGTTTGAAGACATTAACGTGTCTAAAAGATTCACGCTTGCAAGCTGAATAGAAACTGTTTCATAAATGCTCAAAGTTTGTGTTTAGATCTAGTTTCTTATTCCTGCCTTTCACAGATGATAGCAAATAGCTTGAAATCATGATCTGAAAGTGGAATTAACGTTAGAGATAGTGAATGTTTGCTCTGACATTTATGTAAACAGAAAACTATGCTTGACGGTGTTTTTGGTAGAACGCCATCTGTTATCATAAATACAAGCGTTAGCAAGTTTTTTAACTTGTGTTTTTTGTTTTTCATATATATATAAAGATTTGTGATGACATTTTAGTATTAATTATATATTGGACTATTTTCATCATCTAATATTAAACATTGAAAGTCTTAAAAATGTTTTACTCTTATTTAAACTTTCTAAATATGTTTAACTGTACACAACATTTCAAGTGATATTGGAAGGACTTTGCTCTATAGTAGGCTTTATTGTATGTGTGTGAGTGCATGAGAAATAGAGATTGCAGATTTGTTCTCCTAAATAATGAAAATAATCGATTACATAATTACAAGTTATAGCTTAAATATTTAGATTTTTGTAATGCATTTCTAAATAGTTTTTAAAGAAAAAAAACATGGTCTACATCAGTGCAAAAAGACCATTCATTCAGTTGGAATGTAAAAAAAAAAAAATCTTAAAAAGTGCAATAAACTAAAAGGCAAAATCAAAAATCTAAAAAAAAAAAATTTCCTCACACAAAGAAGCAGATCTCTCTAGAAAAAAACTAATTCTTTAGATAAACATTTACTCTCCATGCTGAGAATCTGAATTACAGTACTATTGGCTGACACCTGAAAAAATTCCAAAGCTTAATTTAAACATTTTAAGCTATGGTGTATAAAAAATGTTCAGCTCTATTTTTGACTTGAATTCTAGATGGACAGCATGGTGATCTAATGCACTAATTATTATAAAATAAAAATTTCCTTTAAAAAATAAAGTATGTTTTTGTATAATTTTTATAAGATTTCAACAAAAATTATTTGATTATTAATAAAGAGTTATAGTTATACTTTAGGTAAGTAAAATAGTCTTTAAATAGCCCACATGAGCACAGAGATGCAAGATTAGTTAAATGCTAAGTAGTCAGAGTTTGCACCAATCCTCTCTATTTAAGACTAATTAAGTACCTATTTATTAACTAAAAAGTGAAAAAATACTTAAAGTAACTGAAGTCAAACTATTCAGGGATTGTTTTTTTTTAAAAATCTACTTGAATTTATGTCATAAATTGCTAGAATGGAAAAAATATGTAATAACCACTACATCAAAAGCCCATTTTATTTAAATAGTTATTCATGTTTTTGTTTTTAGTACATTTGAATTCATTTTCACATTTCAAATACAAAACAAATACTTACACCTGCTTCTTCTACCATCAAATCTTTTATGAAATCTAACATGTGATAAACCACATAGAAATTCAGAGGCTTGATGGAACCATTTATATGCTCAGATATCAACGCCTTCCATAAACTTTTAAAAACAAAACCAAAACAAAATCACATTTTTGAAAGGACATAGTTTCTTTTAATTTTAAAAAGTGTGTGTAATTATATACAGTATATATAAATGGTAATGATTGTACATATGTTTTATTTTCTTCTGACGCTCTTATCTGATTCCTATCCCTATATTTTAATTTCAACTCACAGTTGTAAACATGTAAATTTTTTAAGAAAAGAAACTTGAATCTATTTACATCATTTTTTTCTTCATTATCTACAACCATGTGTTAGAAATAAAATATAACAATGGAAACAAGTCACAGAGATCCTAAATAAAATCAAGTGCATAATATGAAGTGATTGGGTAAAATAAAACTAACTTACATTCTGACTTTTAAATATCAACAGAACATATTAAAGATAATATTCTGAGTTAAATGAAATGTAATAATTTTTGATTTAATAATAAACTACTTAAAATCGTTTATGCATTTATTGAAAGATCGTTGTTTAAAATAAATACTATTTAAAAAATGCAGCAATTTAAAATTAAGTTTATAAAATATATGTAATTGTCTATACTTGCAACCAATTGTGTGCTTAAATGATTTAATTTTCTATTCAAAATTTCCCTAAAAGAATCTCATACATCCAGTTTACAGTTTTTCTAATCCATAAATATTTCCTCCTAAGAACTTTTATTTTTTCATCGCATTTTAAACTAAAGGTTTTGATAGGAGTTTACTTGAAAAACAGTTATAGTATGTTATAAAACCAAAATATCACATGATCACCATTTCATATGCTTACACATGCTGGTAATAAGAGTACCAAATGTCTATACAGAAGTGCTTTTAAGTGCAAGCCTTCATGATCAGTGGATGCAGAAGGGTTTGTACATAAAATCCCTATATATGCCTACTCATCCAATATCCCCAGACTAGTTTTCTAGCTTGTGGCTTTCATCAGTGAGGAGTCTTGAATTTGAGAGAACTGCACCTAAATCTTAGGATCTAATGCAACTGTTCAGCAAGCACCTTTTACTTATTTAGTTAACTATAAAGCTAGAAACCCAAGATGAAAACACCACAATGTTTCCATCCCAAGCTCATTCACTTGAATAGTCATATTATCTATACATTTTGATATCTTTGGTTTTTCAAAAACCACAGTCACCATTATCCTATAGGCAGAATATGAGTATAATTTCATATGCTTTCACATGCTGTGAATAAAACTACAAATTTCTCCATAAAATAGTGCCACCAAGAGCAAATCTTCATAATCAATGGATGCAGGAAAGTTTGTGAATAAAATCTATTTAGTGCCTACTCATCCAACATCCCCAGACAGGTTTCTAGCTTGTGGCTTTCATCAGTGAAGAGTCTTGATTGAGAGCATTGCACCTAGATTTTAGAATCTAATATTGCTAGAGAGTTGCATTAGATCCTAAGATCTAGGTGCAGTCCTCTCAAATCCAAGACTCCTCATTGATAAAAGCCACAAGTTAGAAACTAGTCTGGCAATGTTGGATGAGTAGGGACTAGATAGGGATTTTATGTACAAACCTTTCTGCATCCATTGATTAAAAAAGGTGGAAAGTTTGATATTCTAGTAATGTTCTTTTAGGATTTCATTATTATTTTGTAAAATAGTAATAAAGACATCTCTGAATCTTCATTGGTTATTACAACTCCAACATCTTCAGTTAATTCTTTATGAATTAACAATTTTGACCTCAAAATGCTATAAACTCTTGCCTGTAGAATTCTGAAAGCTATACTTTTAATTTTTGAACAAGGCAAAACTCTTCATACAGTAGTGCCACCCTTTGCCAACCAGAGTAATCAATGGATGCCAGAAGGCTTGTTCATAAAATCCCTATCTAGTGCCTACTCTTCCAATATCCCCAGACTAGTTTTTGGCTTGTGGACTTTGTCAGTGAGGAGCCTTGGTTCTGAGAGTACTGCATCTAGATCTAAGGATCTAATGCAACCCTCCAGCAGCCGCCTTTTATCTCTACTTAACTACAAAACTATGAGAATGAAATTGAAAACACAATATTTTCAATCTAAGCTCAATAGCTTATATAGTCATATGGGTCTGAACTCAGTTCAGCACCCATACATTTTGGTGTTTTTGTCTATTTAACAACCATAGCCACCACTATCCTATTAGACAGGATTGGTGTTAAATTACTAAACATCACATGATCACCATCTCTTATACTAGCACATAATTATTAAACAAGGCAAAACTCTCCATACAGTAATGCCATCCTGTGCCAGTCAGAGTAATCAATGTATGCCAGAAGGCTTGTGCATAAAATCCCTATCTAGTGCCTTCTTGTCTAATATCTTTCTTCTCCCATAGTACTCCTTAAATAATTTTTTGCATTCTTTAAAACAGAAAATGATCTTTCTCTTGAGCGTAAGAAAAGGGAATTGTTAAAAAAATTGCCAATAATATTTTAACATTTAGAAATGTGCAAGACTGGTATGGTTTTTATGGTGTCCTCATTTTCTTTTACAAATATTAAAAATGGTAAAATTCATCTGGTTGTTTTACAATAGCGTGTTGAAACCGCTGGAGGGCGGGATCAGTTTGTAAACAAAGATAAACATAATGTTGCCGGGGCTGAGTTTCTTTTCTTTTTTTTTTTTTTGGTTGGCTTTGGTTTTTTGATTTTTTTTTGTTTATCACATTTATAAAAGTAATATCAAATCAAATTTTTTGTTTAAACACGACCAAAACAAAAAAACAAAAATAAACAAATGCATAAACAAAAAAATTACAAATGAATGAATTTACAAAAAAAAAGTACTTCATTTTTTTGGCTTTTGATTATTTTTTTATTATTATTATTTATATTTTCAAAGGGGATGGGTTTTTTTTTTTTTTTTTTTACCGTCTACGTTTTTTTTGTTGTTTTTTTTTTTTTTGGTTGTTGTTGTTTATCACATTTAAAATAAAAGTACGGTGGCTATCAAATCTATTTTGGCTACCCCAAACAACAACAACAAAAAAAACCAAAACCAAAACAAAAAAAACCCGGATCGATTAAAACCAATGATTTTTAAAAAGTAGTTAACCGATTTTTTGTTTGTTTTGATTTAATTCTCATTAAACCCTTTTCTATTTTCGGCTCGGTATTGTACGACAAACAAAAAATCAGCCGATTCAACTACTTCTTCTTTCTTTTTTTCGGTTTGTTTTGTTTTTATTTTGATAAATAAATCTATTGTCCATTTAACGGTAACATTTACAAGCCAAAGTCCAACATTGGGAGAGGGGGAAAAGGGAAGGGGGGTTGCAATTGCTAACAGAACGGAACACCAACAACTCGAAGATTGACCAAGTTTTGACGGTAATTCCCCCTCAAAAAACATCAATCTATACGGCAATTAAAAGAAACTTTTTGGGCTCTTCAGGCAAAAAAAAAAACTAAAAAAAAAAAAAAACACAGCAGGCATGCAGCTTCAAGGTGTTTTGTTTGATAAACCACCGCCGGTTCCAGCAGTCAGAGAAGAATCCTTGTTCTTTCTTTGACATTCGGCAAAACAAGTTGTCCTATTTTTTGCAGCTATTCAATTAATCAGCTCACAGTTGTTGTCACACGAAACATGACTTAGAGCGTGATTTGATGGGGAGCGTGCTTTGAACTACACTTGGCCCATTTTTTCAGCAGGAAATGGGGGCTAGGGAAGCATGAGACTCTGCTGATAATTGTTAGTAGACCTTCCTAAAAGATGTGAGATAGAGGGGGAGGTCGTCTTAATGAATATTAAAAGTTTCGACAATCGTAATTCCAGCCACCCTCAGACAATACTGTAAACAAAAGTGAAATATGATCGCTAGTCTGAAATGCTTAGCCCGAATCTGAGCCATAAGCTGACACGATAGCTTCTGCGGCAAGATTGGCTAAATGTTCACGTTTCTGTGCATTGGCATAGAAATAAACACAGTCAGCCGGTGCCCTCCCCCATATCAACGGACTATTTCTAGGCTTACGCATTAGAAATAGAATGTTCCATAGCGGTGGAGACGGCCACCTAAACGGCATATTTCTGTGCGCTAGCATAGAAATAACACCCTCCGGTGGTTTCAACACGCTATTGTAAAACAACCATTCATCTTCAAAATTACAAACACTAATGTCATTTTTGTAAATATCCTTAAAAACTTTATTATCACATTTTTTTTCTTCTGTTGATAAATTCCAATCAAAAAATATTCTTATTATAAAAGGATTGATTATATACAAAAAAATATAATTTCATCAAATCTTAATAAAAAGACATTTTGAGACCTCAGGGCCCTACATGGCCACTTAGTCAGCTCACTGCTTGATCCGACTCTGATCAGATTGCCATTTTTTTGTGTGTGAGAAAATATGGGAAAGTATTTACAAGATGATATAAACCATGCATCTGTAATGCACAAACTAAGACAAAAATTGACAAAAAGAAAGAGAAAAAAGGTGTTTATGAGCATAGTCCAAGGAAATGAAATTACTGCATTATGTATAATTTGATATAATCAATTAATTTGATCAAAGAAACAGAAGATATTTTATGCAATTTAAGGAATATTTTCCTTTGTTACACACATAAAAAAGTTGATAACCTCCAAAATACTATGATGCAAAAGTAAAAACTCAAACAAGTATATGTTTCACAATATTTGAATTTTCTAAAATATTTATAAACAAATCTTCAGTATAAATACAAAAACATTTTAGATTTGAATAGTCCTGCAGAATATTTTAATTGTAAAAACAATTCTAAAAGAAATCTTGATTATACTTACTCTACATACAATATATTTTATTAAAATTTAAATAGAGAATGCTTTATCAATGGGTATTCTTAATTATTATGGGCATGGAATAAATTGTTTCACTATCAACCTAATAAATAAACGATCAAAAAAATATATATATATGGTCAAATATTTTGGACATTGATTCCTGTTAATAAGGAAAAACTGGGTTTGGTAATATGTTCCTTATATTAAATTCACTTTTCTTTCTTTGTAAAAAAAATAAATAAATTCTAGAATATAGCCCTGATTTTTGGGGGAAAAGACATATCTTTTTCAACTAGCCAAGTATTGGTCTACGTTGACCTTCATGCAGAAATAAATCAAAGAATTTTAAAATTGTCTTAACCATAAACTTGTGACTACTCTAAAATATCAGACTTTTTCTGGACTGGTTTGGAAAATGTAAACATTATTAAATCAAAAAGATATTAAAATTCACCTACATTTTTTTTTACTTACAGCTCCATTTAAATCAGAGATTTAAAATAAAAGTTGAAGCAGATTGTAAATTCTGCTAGAAAACTTCTATATCAATAGCATGGACCTTTGTAAAATACAAAAAAGTAAAAAACAAAAACAAAAGTTGTTCAGATGGATTTAATTATTTAGTTATATACAACAGGGGTAGCCAACTTTTGGGTTCAACTTGTTGTCATAGGTGATCAACTTGTTGTCATAGGCGTAGTCTAAATGAAGGGAGGTATGAAATACATACTATTTTTATATATCTACCTAGTAAAAAATAAAAATTATTTAATGAGCCAAAGAACTCATGGTCCATGGGAATTAAAACAACATGAGTAATTATTAACAATATTTATTAATTCAAATTAATTACATTAAGTCAAGATTAAAAATATTATTTTCAATAATGATATGACTTAGTGGACTTCACCTATCTAGAAATGGAAAAAATTTAGAACAAAAATAAAAATAAAATAACTTGAAAATCTTGACTTAATTTGTTTCACTCGTTACCCAACAGCTCTTGCCAGATTGGCCTCGTGATGGACCAAAATTGGCTTTGCGATCAATTGGTGGATCATGAGCGACTTGTTGGACACCCCTGATATACAAGTATATGTGCTAAAGACAATGTCAAATGTTAGAAATCAGAAATGTAATATTTTAAAACTATGATATAATCCAAGATTTTGTTTAATATAATAATCTCCCATCTGCAAAATATTTGGTTCCAAGATGCAACACAGATAACACATTTATCAATAGTACTGAAGTATACATTTTTAATACAGATATACAAAGGTCGGTATACAAACAACTAAAAAATTAAAATATATTAAATTATTTGAATAGCAGATAACTAAAACAGTGGACATAGAAATCACTGATATAAGCTGTTCTATTTCAATGATTTATCCTAGATAAAACTGAATTTAAATAGGCAAATTTCACTTATCTTATATTCATAGAAATATCCATCTTAATTTTTGCTTATTAAAATATGTAATCACATAATTATTATTTTTTAATTATTTTTTTAATTAACAATTTTAAATTGAATATATTAGTGATGTTTAACAAAAACCAAAATTAAAAATTGCTATATCCTGACAGTAAAATTTGATACTAGTCAGGAAAGCATCAATAATTTGAACTAAAACTTAACACAAGTTTAGTAACAAAAAAAAAATATTTAACAATAATAAATAAGATTTAAAAAATAAAAAAAAATATTAAAATATCATAAGAAATAAATATAATCTCTATTTACTTATTTCTAATTGTACATTTAGCTTCTCAAACATTCAGGATTATAACACCATTATATGTTCGAATTACCAAGTCTTTTAACACATATGATATTAGCATTATATATAGATGTATAAGCTTTCAGAAATGTATTTACTGCTTTGGTTTATATATAAACATAAACTCATGAAATACAATTAATATTTATTTATTATAACAAATATACAATTGCGTATTTATACTATATACAATCTTATATGTTCACCTGATACTGTTAGCTTGGTATAGTATTTAGTTGCTATGCAATTATAGAAGGGACTTTAGGTATCCTTCTAGCTTACCTATGACTTCCAGATGCACTGTGACAGCTTGTCTCATGTTTGGTTTATGTCTAGCAGCTTCCATATCTAGGGTGAACTAGTTTCACTGCTCGCCATATAGTATAAACAACTACCATTCAGCTTTGATAATTGCTGTCTGATCTTACCTTTAAATGAATTGATTATTTATGGCAATATTCCAATACATAGTGACAGTAACTGGATTCAATGAGCATCATCACCATTCTTACCATTGGATGTATGCTATTCATTTGTATATCCATTGGTCTGTGGTGATGAATGCTTAATCCGATCAAGACAAGATGGAATCTGGACTAGTTCATTATTCAAAGACAAGGTAATATAATATATAACATTCCCTCCCCCTGGTTAAAATTAACCCTAGAGAATGTAATCATTTATATACTTTGATGGACATCTTCATTGCTTTCTGGCTTCATCAAGTTTGGTGATTTCATTAGCAGGTCCAGGGTCTTTCTTTGTAGATCTGGATACAATGGTCAATTAACTCTCCTGGCAATTCAATATTTACCTTTAATCAACAATACTATTATTTCTGTAAATGGATGTTTTTCTCCCAAAATTTCCTTTTTGTGCTAGTTTAGCATGCATACTTTCCAGGCACTAACTTAGCCATCTACTGCTGCTACTATCTTCTAGATATGCTTGCTTTTTGTTTTTAGACTGAAGGTTTTTTTTGTATGTCTTATCTATTGCAAGTAAATGGTTAACTAGTTTACTGCCATAAAAGAAGTTTGAATGAATTCACAAATCTTTCTGAATGGTGAAGGTTTTTTTAAAGATTTTTTATCTATAAACAATTAAATATACATTTATTGATTTATTTGGAAGGGTTGATTGTGAAACAGCAAACGGAAAGAAATATCCTATGCTTGTCTAAAATATGAAAAAATTCAAAATTCTATCTAGATTGATTGTTGGCAGGTAAAGCAATCACTAAATCACAAGACCTTTATTATTTATGGTGCTACTATATGTGAAAACACACACACAAAGGTAAAGCAGCACCTTGCTGAACAAAGAGCATCCAAATCCCTCCCAAGAGAAGAAATTATCAAACTAGTTACTAATGAATGGTATGGGTTTTATGTTTTCCCTCCTTTTTTTATTTGTAACTTCTAGTAAAGAATACCTACATTTTGTATTCAAGGACCAAAGAGAAATAATAGTCAAGCTTATTGCCCCGAAGCTAGGTTCAGAATTCTTAGTTATCTAAAACAATTTCCAACCCTAAATCTTTAGTTATCTAAATTTCCTAGCCATGCCCGGATTTGAATTCCAGATCAAAAGCATTTGTCGGGGAAAGGGAATAAAACTCATACATAACTTGGATTAGACAAATTAGTTTCTATTCGATGACCATAAAATAAAAACGTCATCGTGATATTTATAATTAAATATTTTTAGAGCAATATTAATTAATGATTTATCAAATTTTAATTAAAAAGTGTGGAGGGGGGGGGGATTCTCAAATTGTCATTTAAATTGTTTTTATATTTCCTTCAGTTGTACATTATAATAAATATTTAATAATAAATCTAATTAGTTTAAATGATAGTCTAAGAATCGTTAATTAAATATTTAGCATTTTTGTCGTCAGTTCACTTTTTTTTTTGTCTTTTTGAAAATCTTTAAAAATCAGAGAAATAGTCTAATATAATGTAATTAGCAGAAACACTCAAAACATCTCAATTTTTCTTCTGACGACAAACCAATCATATTTCATTAGATTTAACAAAACCTGTCATTTACTACGAGTAGCTCTGAATTAATATGACAGACTAAAATCATAAAAGCTAATTTAAAAAAACTAAAAAAGATAAAATATCTAAAAATATTTCAATAATTATTTTTTAAGAACTACTTTCGCAAGATCTCTTTTTTAATATTAAAGAAGATATTGATTGCCCTGTGTTGGTTTGGGGCATAGGTAGTGGCAGTCTCTAGAATTCAAGCTCTAGCTCAGTCACTTACAAGCGCTCAATAATTTTTTATTTTAAGATATTCAAATTCTATAAATTTTCTTTTAATACTCGGGTATCATGTGACGACCAAACACCAATCGGCTTAGGCTTTATTTAGTTCACCATTATGTTAAATTACTTTGGACAATTTGATATTAACGAATTAATTAAAACATCGATACATAAATTAAAAATAGATATCGTATTTGAAATTTCACATACTATAATTGTCATTATCATCTAATATAATATTAGTGCTCATGACCATAAAAATATAACCCCTTTCCTACAAAATTGATGTGTACGCCATATGTTCATTTTTTTTGCATCCAAACACTGATGCTTAACTATCATCCAAATACTGACCAACAGCTAGATGGTTGGAAGTCACTTATGGTTTGGAGGTAGCACTTCTTATCTGCTATGCTAATGACTGGTATTTGAAAGCCTTAAAAATTTTTTCCACAAGCAGCTGATCTATAAGTATCTAGCTAATCAGCTAACATTGCCTGGTAAATGGATACCATGCTATTTATAGCTACAAATTAAAACAAGGATAAAAACTTTTTAAACACCACTCACCAAGTGATGAGACTGGTGGGCACTTTCTTCTTTTTCATACACTCTTTATAAGAACTGGACCTAAGGGACTGTTACAGAGGGGCTATTTATTTGTAAAAAAAAAAAAGACAGTTTTACCTTGCAAGATAATTCGTTAGGCTAGTAACTTTAAAAAAAAATACTGTCTATTTTTTGGCCTGAAAATTTTCACAGGGTCATGAGTATGTTAAGTGAGTGCCTATTCATTACATCATAGTAACCTTTAGATACATTGTTATTTGGCCAATTTAGTTCTGCATTTTAGTTAGGATTGACTTTTTAAGAACAGATGTTTTATGACTAGAAATGTAAATATCAGCTACCTAGCTATTATCACCACATCTTTGTGCCTTTGAGTTATTGTGAAAATTTCTCACCTTCAAACTATATCTGCTGCTAAGAAAAAATAATAGTAAACTATTTCCATTTGGGCAAAGTTTTATAATATGTATGCAAATCTAATTAAATATTTAGCTATAGTGACACTTAGAGAATTCTTTAGTGATTATAAACATGCCCAATTTCTTTTCTGAATAAATCTTACATTACAGATTCAGCAAGAAAATGCACTAATCACTACATACATTATTATTACTATTTTACACATACATATATGAGTATATCTATTAAAATGGTATCAAATAAAGTACCATTATATATAATAAATCATATCACATTAAAGACTGCAATATAGCTTGAAATATTAAGATGCTAAAATAATATGTATTAAGGGAGTAGCTAATAATGAAAAATTACTAACAATGATCATAAAATATTATTATTTGGTCATAGTAATTTACCAATTACTTATCTGATATGTGTTGAACCAAAAACTTAATATATAGCCATACAATATATTATCATATATTTGAGACATATGCTGACATTATCAAGGAAAGATCAAAAAATGAAATACATTCACGAGAGAACAAACAAGTATCACTGTCAACATTAAAAGAGACAACAAACTGAAATGGAGATGGGGCTGCACATATTTCTGAAAGAGATAATGGACACTGAAGTCTTAAATAGAATCCCAAGCAATTATAAAAAAATCTAGAAAGCATATACTGGGAGATGAATGAATAATCTAAAGAAGCTTCTTGGAGTAATATGAAGAAAAAAGATAATGGATCAGAGAAACTGATTAAATTTGGAAAGACCTTTATTCTGCAGTGGATTGATCATGATTGAATACAATTACCATATTGTTGGTTATCAAATTACAAATGGTCTCCTTATGTGAATTTAAAGAAATGAATAGACTTAAAATCAAAAATAGATATATTAAAAATTACTGTTACTGTGGTGCAATAATGAAATAAATGGCCGCATAAAATGATAACATAGAGCATAAAATAGAAACAATAAAAATGGTGACAGTACCATCTGTGATCCATTTTGAGAATGAGAAAGCAGACAGAGAAGCTAAACAGAGACAATTTAAAGTAGAATACCATTAATCTAAATAGCCATCTTTTATATACTTCTATTATCCAAGCAAAATGTCAAAAATAATTTTTAACTTTTGACAATAAATTTTCAAATATATTTACAATTAAAATTAAATAAATATATCAGTAAATATTTATAAATTAATAAACTTAATTATAGAATTCTTCCTATGTGTTTTTTTTTTTTTTGTCTTAGAATAATTTGGGTTTACAATAGGAGAGGTAAAAATTCTATTTTTAAGGTCTGAAAAATTCACAAAGCCTTCCTCTATCAAGATGTTTGGATTGTGTTTTACCTCTATTAAATTGCTGTACAAGTGATACTTTTTTTGAGAATAGTATGTGAATATGTTTTTACATGCTTATATATATATATATATATATATATACACACACACACAGACACACAAAATTAACAAAGTGTAATGTACATGTAATTAAGGGAAGCAAACCACTCTCTCTCTCTCTCTCTCTCAGCTTATGAATTAATAACACTGTATGTTTAGCAAGTGTAAAGAATATATTGGTTCCATCTATTCCTTAATCTTAATGTTTATAGATTTACTCTTGCCAAAAATAGTGACAATAAAATTAATATATCAGTCATATAAAAATATGGCATTAATAATTATCAAACTAATATAATCAGGATATATTATAACTAATATAATTTAAAATGAAAATAACTATCTGTTTTGTAAACAAGATGATTTTTAGCTTGTTCTATGGAATTTCTATTCATATGATTATTATGAATCAATGTCAACTTACTAATATATATATATATATATATATATATAGACTGATCAAATAATAATAACCATAAACATAAGAAAGATTAAGCTAATTCTAGCAATAATAAGCTCAGTGTTAGTCCAGCTCTTATTTTTCTTTTAAGAGAAATAAGAGCATCAAGACAAATGCAAACATCAAATCAAGAGGCAAAACTCTCTATATGTACTGCCATTCAGTGCAAGCCAGAGTAATCAATGGATGCCAGAAGGCTTGTACATAAAATCCCCATCTAGTGTCTACTCATCCAATATCCCCAGACTAGTTTCTAGCTTGTGGCCTTCGACAGTGAGGAGCCTTGGATCTGAAAGCACTGCACCTAGATCTTAGGAATGCTTACTCATCCAATATCCCCAGACTAGTTTCTGGCTTGTGGCCTTCATCAGTGAAGAGCCTTGAAACTGAGCACCGCACCTAGATCTTAGGATCTAATGCAACCTCCAGATCCAAGGTTCATCACTGACAAAAGTCACAAGCCAGAAACTAGTTTGGGAATATTGGATGAGTAGGCACTAGATGGGGATTTTATGCAAAGCCTTCTGGCATCCACGAATTACTCTGGCTTGCACTGAGTGACAAAATGTATAGAAAATTTGCCTGTTTTTATAACAGCTATGAGCAAGTATAAGAAATGGTGATCATGTGATGTTTATCAAATCAGGAGGAGAGAGTGCTCTAATTATTTCTCTTTTCAACACAACTCTTAAAAATTTTTATGCAGCACATTATACAAAAGGTTAGGTTACTTCAAATATTCTTTATCAAACAATGTTCTAAAGTAAATTAAATCTTATCACCACAATGATTTTTTTTAAGTAATCAGATTTTGAGTATAGTAATTCTTTTTTAAAATAACTCGGATCTTCTATGCACCATAATTCTTTCTTAAAATATTTATGGTAATCAAATCTCAGGGTTCTTTCAATATGATTTCTTAAATCAACAAAAAATGTGATCCTAGTAACAAATAATAAAAAATATATGATCTTATCTCTAAGATGATAACTTAGTACATCAAATAATTATTAATTTTGAAATTCAACATGAAAACTCTTATATTAAAAATAATTATGACATACTAGGATTACATTAGTGATATTATGTGTAGGAAAGAAATTTTGTTGTTACCTAAATATCATACCAACAGATTCTCTTCTAATCATAAATCAAAATAAATAATAAAATAATTTTATGATCTTAATCCCAGATGAATAAAGTGAACTTATAATTTTAATTCAAAATGAATAAAAAATGATCTTATAATAGATGAATAAAATGATCTTATCCATGGATGTTAAAGTGCCTTTTATATTATATTTCTTATACTCTTATACTCTTAATGCATAAAATAAATATGTGTGGTTTTGTTATATTTCTGAAAAATGCAGATAATGATGAGGAAAAACAAAAGTTAATAATGGAAATAATATTTATTCATAATTATGGACATGGAAAAATAAACATCAAATATGATATAGTAAAAATATTGAAAGTATGCTAGGCAGTAATAAAACTAAATATTAAAGAAAAACTATGATTTCTGTGAGTATTTTAATTTTAACAAATATTACGTAGAAAAGAAAAAAGTAGTAACAATTTAATAAAAATTATAATTTACAAATCCCTCCCCCCCAAAAAAAAAATTAAACTGGCAAATTACAGTCGAGAGAAACATCACATGACCAACATTTCTTATGCTTGCTTATAACTTATTAAAACAGGCAAAACTCACTATACATATTGCCACTCACTGCAAGCTAGAGTAATCAATGGCTGCCAGAAGGCTTGTGCATAAAATCCCCATCTACTCACTGCAAGCTTGAGTAATCAATGGATGCCAGAAGGCTTGTGCATAAAATCCCCACCTAGTGCCTATGGCTTAAAACCAATCTTGCCTAATAGGATAGTTGTGGCTATGGTTATTAAAGAACCAAAGGCACTAAAATGTATGGGGACTGAACTGAGTTCAGACCTATATGACTATATAAGCTGATGAGCTAGAATTGAAAATATTAAGGTATTTTCAATTAACACTCATAGTTTTGTAATTAAGTAGAGATAAAAGGTGGCTGCTGGAGGGTTGCATTAGATCCTAAGATCTAGGTAAAATGATCTCAGATCCAAGGCTCCTCACTGACAAAGACCACAAGCCAGAAACTAGTCTGGGGATATTGGATGAGTAGGCACTAGATGGGATTTTATGCACAAGCCTTCTGGCATCCATTGGTTACTCTAGCTTGCAGTGAGTGACAATATGTATAGTGAATTTTGCCTGTTTTAATACAGTTAAGATAATAATAAAAATAGTAAGTAAATCGAAACTCTTAATATGATATCTTTTCTCACAGTTAATAAACTCACTCTCAGTTATATAAGTCCCCATAAGAAATATTTAATATTTCTAATATACAAAATTAACAAAGCATATGCCACACTTGAATGAGAAGCTATAAAGATACACAGAAATTATTACACGCTAAGCGCTTTCGAGGTCTTTTGCCTCATATTCATAGCGGTACTGTGAGCTGCAGAATGAAAAATAGGGCAAGGGAAACAAAACAGTATGCAAAGCATATGCAAATGAACTAGATAGTCCAACGTTTGGAGATGTCAAAGCAGGTATCTCGTCTATTGATGGAGTTATTATTGCCATTAATAAAATATGCTTCTCTGATTTTCCGCTTGATGTCATTTTTCTCAATACAGACTATTTTAGGGCTGGAAGGTTCAAACAAATGTCCTGTCTTCTTGGAATGCTCTAAAAATGTTGATGAATTATCATTGTTTTTCATAGCTCTATTATATGTATATCTGTGTTGTGCTGTCCTGTTGATTATGCCTGCCTTGGTTTCTCCAAAATAAATGGCCCGGCAACCAGGTTGTGGGCAAGCTATGCTGCAAACGACATGGGGAGTCTGAGAAGGTTCAATTTTGTCCTTAGAGTTATTGATTAGACGAGAAGCATATTTTATTAATGGCAATAATAACTCCATCAATAGACGAGATACCTGCTTTGACATCTCCAAACGTTGGACTATCTAGTTCATTTGCATATGCTTTGCATACTGTTTTGTTTCCCTTGCCCTATTTTTCATTCTGCAGCTCACAGTATCGCTATGAATATGAGGCAAAAGACCTCGAAAGCGCTTAGCGTGTAATAATTTCTGTGTATCTTTATAGCTTCTCATTCAAGTGTGGCATACGCTTTGTTAATTTTGTATATTAAATTATCGAATGAGAAGTCTTAAAATCTTTATTAATATTTCTAAATAAGATAAATCTTACCATCCTTTGTTACCAATAAATATTGCAAAAGTTGTATAGCTTTTTATAGCCATATAAACAATTATAAATTTAATAATAAAATATTTTATCAGATTTTTAAAAACATCTGTATATGCAAACTAGGCATATCAACAATATCTACACATCATAACAACTTTGATTTATCAAGAGCATAAAATGAAAACATGATTGGCATTATGCATCACTTTCAAAATATATCAAAAGCCAAGATAAAGACATGGTTAGGCATCACATATGACTTTAAATAAATATATCACCTATATACACATCAAGGGATTAAAAAATAAGGCAAAAATAGAATGATAGCTTTCACTTAGATAAGCACCTACACAAGAGGGGAAAAAGAGCTAGGACCTTTGTTTTTAGTCTTGAAATATGAAAATAAACCATCAATAAAAGATAGGTTGCCTAAATATAGCATTATATGCTTGATATCATTAAAATCATAATAAAACTCAGTAATATTTACTAAGGCTGTAATCTCAAGAATGTGCGCATAAAAATGCAATAGTAGGGACAACCAGAAGTTTATGTTTTGGAAAAAAAGAGGGGAACCCCCCTTTACTTCAACCTACTTTCTATATAAATAGGTGAAGCTAAAGTGGTTAGATTTGAGAGCATGAAGCTATTCAATACATCACTGATTAAGTCCACATTTCTTATTACACATTAATACTCGCAAAATCTTTCGATTTACAACGGGTCAATGGAAAGATCTTATAGTTAGAAATCTATTATTATAATTTAAAGTTGTAATTATAAATTTACTTAAATGCACATTGATTACATAAGTAATATTTACTAAAGACAAAAGTCTCCAAACAGTAGCACCATTCAGTACAAGCCAGCATAATCAATGTATGCAAGAAGGTTTAGGCATAAAATCTCCATCTAGTGCCTACTCATCCAATATCTCCAGATTAGTTTTTAGCTTTGATTAATCTGACTTTCACTGAGTGGAGCTACTGTATAAAGTTTTTCCTGTATTAACTAGCTTGTGTAAGCATAAAGAATGATGATTATGTGATTTGTAGTGGTTAAATATCAATCCTGTCCAATGGGATTATAGTGACTGTGGTTCTAAAGAATCAAACTTGAGCTTGAATTGAAAATGTTATTGCATTTTCATTTTGGACTCAAAGTCTTATAATTAACTAAAAAGGCAAAAAGTGGCTGCTGAAAAGTTGCATTAGGTCCTAAGATGTAGGTACAGTGTTCTCATATCCAAGGCTTCTCACTGATAAAAGTCACAAGATAAAAACTAGTCTGGGGATATTGGATGAGTAAGTACTAGATGATGATTTTATGCAAAAACCTTATTGCATTCATTGATTACTCTGACTTGCACTGAATGGTGCTACTGTATAGAGAATTTAGTCTGCGTCAACCAACTTTTGTAAGTATAAAGAATGATCATGTGATATTTAGTGGTGTAATAAAACTCACTGCTATGATAAAACAATCTAAAGAAGAAATATAACACTACTATCTCCTATACCAACAATGAATAAATGATATGTACACCCGATAAAAATATGACAAATATATCAAAATATATCTTAGACATAAATTTATGGCAAAACAATTTATCAATAAAAGCATTTATTAGTTTTATGAATTCTTCCAAACATTTATTCACATTTTAATAACTCTAAAAAGGAACATTCTAAAGTATTTAATACAATAATAATATTGTGAGAACTTGACATAAGATGAAAAACTCATATACATAAAAAAATAATGACCAATAATGCATATAGAAGTAAATCTTAACTAAATATTTATATTCATTTTACTAAATAAATTGTCCTCGGTTTTATCTTTCCATACCATTAACAGGATACAGTCAAATAAAAAGTTCTTGGACATATTAAAGACTTTTACAGGATATCCTGACAATATTCAATATTAGAATTAATAACAGCAAAGAAAATATGAGGTAAATGGAATTTTAAATCACTGACTAACTAAGACAGTCATTGATAGCATAAACAGTTTAAACATGATAATAAAATGAACAGTATAAGTATTGCAGATATTTTAAATATAGCGTGTTGAATAAATATTACACATTGTAGATATTTAATAGCATATTGAACAAATAAAAATAATATTTCCTTTTTGTAAAATATATTTTGTAGCTTTATAAAGTAAATATTAACAAAGAGCCAATACATTTTAAAAACAATGTTGAGGTGCTGTAATAAATATTTAGTAAAAATGCACAAAATCATTTTTTGTAATTCAAGATTCCAAAAGTTAACAATAGTAATCTTTATATATTTTTAACAATAAGATATTTAAAAAAAAAAAAACGGCAAGTACCATGTTTAACAAATTTAAAAGTCTTTATTGTCTAAATGCAGATTTAAATAAATATTGAATACAGTAAATATAATAATTTATCTTTTTTTTTTTCATGTGTCATAGCATCGGCCGGGAAGCGAATCCGCTAACCCGGGACAACTGCATATGAGGCGGCTGTTCTGACCTCTCGACCATCAATGCTTGACAATAATTTATCTTTTAAGACAGATAAAATACGAATTAACACACAAAGTTCATTATAGCATAGCAATTTTTATCTCTTATTCTAGAATAAAGCAAATATTGATTATTAACATGCAAACACAAATATTCTTCATAATAAATGCATAAATAATGTCTACTTCATTCATAAAACACTCTTATTGTAACAATAATTCAGGATAATTAAAATATAGTATATATCCAATTTTTTCTAAATGATGAAACGCACTTTTCATTCCTTGGAAGATAATGCAAAGGCAAAAATAATTTTAAAATAGCATTTTTAAATATGTGAATATATAATTCACTAATTAATTTTAAATAAGCATTAATATATTAACAATTAACATTTATGAAATCCTTTATTACTTTAAGGCTCCTACAATTTTAGCTGACAGTTCTAATTTAATAATATATTATATTATTAAATTAAGCCAAAGGAGAACGCTTTATAAAAATGATATCAATTTGCAATATTTTTTTTTTTTTTTAAAAATGTATAACATTTAAAAGTCCTTGTAGAATAAACATATAAATGCTTTCTAACATGAATAAAAAATAACTTAGAAATTCTGGCATTCATTAAAAAAATTATCATTTTAAAAATTATTTAAATATGAGAAAATTAATAAATTGAAATTAATGAAAGTTCTAACAATGCAATAATGCCTTTTGTACAAGTCTATCATTGTTATAAAGCAGGGGTGGACAATTGTTCTGGCTCGGGGGCCACAGAGGTTGGTGAAGGGCCGCATCAGGAGCCACTCTGTGGAAGCAAAGGTTAGCAGAAGGCCACATCTTTTTTTCATGACACAATAAACACACTGCTTTATTCCCTGTATTACCAAAAAATATTTGTTTGTCCATTCTTCATTAAACACGTGACATCCATCACCGATTTTACATTTTATTGGAGGGTTCATGGTTTCACTAAAGTTGGAAATGTATATATTTCCTAATGCAAAGACAAAATTGAAATTAACCAGATCAACTGACAAAGCACTGTACACCGTATCTACACTGTGCATGTGTATTGATGTGGCCATCCTAGTGGAAAATACGAGATGAATCTTCGGTCGTGCATGGGAAGGAATTCTCAGTTCAAGGCAGATTTTTCTGATTGTCTTGGTGGAGCACATAAAAACTCTTAGCAGACCACATATGACCCTTGGGCCACTATTTGCTCATATCTGTTATAAAGTAAAGGTACAACATGTCACTTCCTGAAATATACACAAATTGTTTTGTATATTTTCCCATGGTAAAACTGTGAAGAAGTAAGTATTGGAGAGGCTATGTTATAAATCTGAACTGATGATTAATTATTCTATCAATGCACAATTTTACTGAAACTAAGAAATAATAATAGTTATAAAAAATTTACTACTTGAACACACTGGAGAAAAATAATGATGATCATTGATATGTGCGTAGGAGTCAAGACTTATATAATATAAGTCATGTGATAGCTAATTACAGATGTGATTGACAATTGGTTATAAATCATTAATTAATATATGTGATCTAATTAAGCTGAGAAGCCACAATTTTTAGTTGCTAGATGGAAATTCTAAAAATAAATTTAATTAAAATATTCTGGAAAATTCCAGAGGCTCAATTGTCTAGACAGAATAATTAAATATTACATCATTGTTATATTATTTAGAATATTATTTAACATTTGAAATAATTTAATAAAATAAAATTAAAGACTACATTTTTTTAAAAAAACATATTTTGTTAAATTTCTCAGAATATTGATTCAATTGTTTTAAAATGTTTATAATATTTTCAATAAAAAATACTATAAAATAAAGCATTAAATTAACTTTTTGAACAAGAAAGTACTTTTAAAATAATTAGTAAATTCCATGCATGCTCACATAAAGAACAAGATAACTTTTAAAAATTAATTTAAAATTAAAACGATTAATTCCTAAGACTCCTAAAAGATTAAAATATATTATTCAACTAATAATTAGATCTATATTAACAATTATAAATTATACTTTTAGATATACTAGGTTAGATATTTTAGACTCATTTTATAGTTCATTTATGAGATTTAAATTTAATAAAAAGATACAGTAATTACAAATATATAAAACTAAGTTATATTTTAAATAAATAATAATTTATGATTATGCTCTTATAATTACAAAGAAATTAAATTAATAAGTTTAAAAAGTATTGAAATACACTTATATGATTGTTTTTAAACTACTATATTTTATAATAGCAATTATAACTCAATTAAGTGACTTACAGGTATACTTTAACCATTATTATAGTAATGACATTTATTTACTAAAAATAAACTATTTGGAATTTTTTAAAAATATATTATCAGAAAACTTTAAACATTAAAAGCATTAAAGCTAAATTAACCAATAAATAATCAAAATTACCCCAAATTCACAAGTCAACCAGACTAGCCAAAAAATAAATTCTAATACACTACCAATGGTTTCACTGCAATAAACAGACTTCTCAAGTATAAAGAACTATACATTACCCACAATTCCACTTACCTCCCATACACCCTTAATATTAAAAGAATTTTTAAATAAGTTAATTGCTTCAGAATCATACATTTTTAATAATAAAAATTCTTCTTTTTATTTCATTTCTCACAAAGAAGACAACCTTAACTTCATCAAAATTAATAGTGTGGCCTGTATCCCAAAACTGGACATTCACTTCTACAATAATAAAGGAAGGTTACAATATATATATATTAGTGATCTCATAACACATTTTTATTTAAAATAAAATATGAGTTATATAAACTGTGAATTTCAAGAATCCATTTATATGGTCAAACTCAAAGGCATGATATGTTCTGAAATTCAAAATGTTGAAAAAGTAATTCATAAAATCAATCTTTATAAGCTAAATTATTCATGAATTATTGGATCATTTTTTAAAAAAGTGGATATCCTCATGATGAGATAAAATTTAGATGACCAAGAAGAACATATTAAAAAAACCCTAAATCAAATATAAAATCTTGTGAAGAGAGAAAGAAAGAAGATGCTAAAGGAAAAATAAATGAAATGTTATTAATTATTAAGAATATAAAATGAATCAATGACACCGTATTATCAAAATCTGCAATTTCTTGAAAATTAATTGAACAATACTATATATAGTCAAAATTTGATTAAATAAAATTTTGAAATTGCCTAAAAAAAATCTTAGCTGGGTATTAAAAATCTAAAAGGTGGTCAGCAATTCTTTTAGCAAAAGAAAGTTATATATCCATGCAATTGTAATTAACTATCACCATTATTTATTATCGTTTTTTTCTATATTATATATTTATGCACTTCAAAACCTCTGTTTTTCTATACATATTCAAATGTATAAATGAAGATAACTATAAAAGACACGTCTCCCAATTTCTGACAGAATTGGCACTTTTCAAGTGAGTTAAATCACAACTTCTATTATGTGTGTGTCTATGTATATATACGTAATCATTAAAAACTTGTCAACACTTAGACAATCCCAATATTAATGACAACCAACAACTTCAAACTGTTGTCATGGCAACTTCCTTTTAACAATATATAGATATATGTCTACACACTGCATGGCATGATGGAATGGTAGAATGACAGGTTTTTGAGTTCAAGGTCCAAATAAGAAATACTACACATAATTGCAGAAACTATACTTATCTAGTATATATAGTAATTTAAAAAAGGTAATGGATCAATACCACCTTATCAGTAATGATTTATATCTAAAAAAAAATGACAAAGTTTCAAAACATTGGATAGAATAAAAAGAGCCTGACCCAATAGATGGGGAAAAAGAAGAAATAGCACATCTGTACTATAATTACCTTATGCAGCTGTGTAATTACTATGTTATAGAACTATATATTATAATATTATGGATGAAAGCATTTAGGTACAATCTATTGCCTCATTGTTTAACTAAGATATAAGATATTATATAATAAGTTAAATTCTTAGTTGTGATTTACAACAAGGTTTACAAAAACATTTTTAAGAGAAATATCTTTATTTGCTGTCACAAATCTCAACATCACTAACCATATTTTACATTTTGAAACAAAACCAGTGAAATCTGTTTAACACAAATAAGATTCAAGCCTAAAATGATGTGTGGTTAGTGTTAGGGATTGGTGCAGCTTGTAAAAAGGACTAACTTATCCTATTAGCCTTGTTGTGACTTAATTTACAATTCAGAACTTGGGTATTTTTTTATTTAAATAATGATCTAATAAAAGATGTTTAAATATTCGCGTTCATAATAACATATGCATATTTCAATCTAATGGCTTTACAAATATAATCAACTATCAAAAATGTAAAATACACTAAATCTTATATTATAGAAGTTATAACTTGATTGATCACTTAGATATAAGCATAATAATCATAAGAGTGGTAAGTTCATTATTCATATTTTTATATTTAGGATCTGCCAGTAAAATACCATGTAAATACAGGATAATAATAACTCCTGGTAATTCATAAGTAAAAGGTTTCCTAATCCTTTTTAAAAAGTTTCAAATAAATATTTTGCTAATATTTTTTTGTTCACAATAGCTTAGTCACTAAAAACAGTGCACACAATTATCTAGTCCTTAATCTTATTCATTTTTAGTTCCTGATTGTATTGCTGTTTACTGCCATGTTTCTGTGTTATTCCTCTTCATAAAGATTTGTGAGTTTCTACTATTAGCAAAATCTACTATGAGTATATGTGTAAAGAAATACCTTATGATATAATAATAGCACATCTGCCAACCATATCTATGATGTGGGATTGAACCCAGGCTAATTAAACTTGAAATTTTTTTTAACAGAGTTGGTTTTTTATTTTCCACAGTCATTCCACAGCCAATACAGTTAGTATTTTAATTTCAATTAGTAAATGGTTATTTAAATATTCATAACTGTATGCAGAGCAAAAATTGATGGTAATATTAATCAAATACTCATCAAGCCTAGTGAGGATTATCTTCTCCCTTATAGTTTCTCTATGATTAGATATTGGGAAGTGTTTGTTCTATAGCGAGTTATTTAAAGCTATTTTATCTTTATTTTTACATATATATATATATTGTATTATATAAAAACACATAATTATTTCTCTATAAAACTGCTTTAATATTTCAACCACCATTTTGCTTTCTGATGAAAATCAGTCTGCTGGTTGAAATATTAAAGTAGTTTTATAGAGAAGTAATTCGGTGTTTTTATTATGTTTTTATTTTTCCTTTAGTTAGTTCGTATATATATTATTTTTATTGTATTATATAGGTATATACTCCAACAACGTGTTGTCGTATGTAGGCGCTATTTAAAAAAAAAAATAATTGAATTTTAATACATGATTTTACTTTGGTGGTTATTAAGTAATAATTTACTAAGGCTGTAACCTTAGAAATAAGCGTCTGAAAAATACGAAGGTAGGGACCTCTATAGGTCTTAAAACACAAGCTTGCTAAGGTTACAGCCTTAGTAAATTATTACTTAATATAATAATGGGCGTTTGGTGGTTATTGGAATTGTTAATGAATATCTTCTTTAAATTTAGTACAGAGACTTATTATCTCCAATAATATTCAGAATGAGATTTTGTCTATTTTTACAAACGTTCTGAACATAAAGCAATTTACAATTCATACTTCATTTTGTCTTTAGGAAAATAAAATGATATTAATTTCCTTGGTAATTAGAGAATTACTCGTGATCTTAGAGAGGAGAAAACGTGTATAGTTTTCCCTTTAATACAAGCAGTGACGTTAATTAACAGTAAGCGACAATAATTTTGACTTGTTTTATTTCATTATGATTAAAAAAGAAAGAGAGCAAAAAATAAATTCCTGACTTACTTTAGTTTATATAAATTCAAAATACAGTGCAGCAAGATTTGACTTTTTTTTTTTTTTGTCAATCAGAAAGCAATTACAATACTGTACTTTAATTTTAAAGACCTTATTTCGTCAAAATTACTTTATTTATTTATATAACTGACATATTACATTTTCACTTATACAAGTTTATGTATACGTATCTGTATAGAAGTTTAGAAATCCATTGTTGATGTTAATCAAATTTAATGTAAGCTATAAAGTGAACACCGCCTAAATATTACGTCTTTTTTTTTAAAAAAAAAATCATAATAATAAATAAACTAGAAGAAATCATGATGCCAAGTGGGGGAGCCCTTTATTTTAGCATTGTATTTGTATATTTTATCTCCATCAAAAGAGATAGCCATACTTTTTTTTTTTCATATGTCATAGCATCGGCCGGGACGCGAACCCACAACCGTCTGCAAACAACTACTTGCTTGCAAGGCGGCTGCGATAACATCTCGGCTAACAACGCTTGACAGATAGCCATACTTTTAACCAACGTTTTATTATAAAAGAACATTCAAATTGTTTAATATGAAACAATATAGCATGGATTATTATTAAAAAACAAATTCGACGTCTACATTTGAAACTACAAAATAATAATTGAGGTCTAAATAACAACTGAATGAAATACGTCTCCAACCGCTTTCTAGAAGTGTATTCTTATTTTCGCTAAGGATAGTTAAATACCCATTAAGATTTAAAAACAAATATGCATAAGTTTTGAATGCGATATTGACACTTATGGATAAAACTAACATTATTGTTGAAGATATCAAAGTATAACTTCAATGTATTGTTACATTTTTATTTACAACTGTCAAACTCACTCCACTCACAACTTTGACACCATCCACCTCAGATAAATAAAATAATGATTATTACTAATCATTTATTAAACTAAAGATTATCTCTAGCACAGATATAAACTTTAAACCTCAGTTAATAATTAATATATCTGATTTTTTTAATTTTTTTTAAACATACAGACACATGCAGTTATTCATCTTTCTCTTTCCCATGTGTAATATCTTTATAGATATATTAAACAATCTCCATACTTCCACATTCTTTTTAAATTCATATAAATAAAGATGCAATAAAAGACAAATGAGCCCTAAGATGCATTTCATGCTGAACCAGCACTCATCAGTACAATATACTAATGAATGGATTATTCATTTACAATGTTAAAATGTTGATTTCTATGTCATAGTTGTAATATCTCCAACACCACTCCCCAGAAGCAATATCTTTTACTTCTGTTGATGAAAGTCTCTTATTAAATGCATAATCTGATTTCAATATATATATATATAGCTCATGAGTTATGTTACATATGGGAAAATCAAGTGATGATTAATATTAAGAAAAGACTATGATAATAACATTGGAAGAATCCTGCAGAAATTAACCTCTGTGGTATCTGATCTCCAACTCCACATATGTTGGCAGTATTTAACTTGTGGAATAGTATATGTACATGACCATTCAAAATGAATTAAAATACTCAGTGTTCTACTGATGAAATCAAAGCAAATATCTTGGAGAAGTAATTCCAAAATATCATTTAATATTAATTTTGTTCTACAATTGTTGGATATCAAAAGAAGTGTATGAGAACTCTATTGCCAAATCAAGTTTGATCAAAGTTCCGGATCTTAAATATTTCATTGCCATATCAGGGTCTCTGATTTTAATAAAAGACCTTATTATTCATATTTTGATGGTAATTTCATGTATATATGTTATCATAAGACAAATAATTTCATATAGATAAAATTAGAGGAAATTGCAATAACTAGTTGAAATTGTAAGTGACCAAAGATTGAACTTATAGTTCTGATATTTTTAATAATGGATCATGATAAGTTAAAACAGACAAAACTCATTATACGTATTGCCACACACAGCAAGCTAGAGTAATCAATGGATGCCAGAAGGCTTGTGCATAAAATCCCCATCTAGTGCCTACCCATCCAATATCCCCAGACTAGTTTCTGGCTTGTGGCCTTCATCAGTGAGATACAGTTGAAACATTAGATATTCCTCTAATTTTGAACTGAATATATTATTTGACATCATTAATCATACAAAACATGTGCAATCACTATATACTACACTTCTTTCATAAAATATCTTTATTTTAATTATTCATTATTTATTTAACATGAATAAAACTGCCATTGTTACTTATTACGTTCAGCAATGTGAGCTTCATTTACTTTATTTCTATAGGAGTAATAATCATTTCTTGCATTATTATGTATGTTCATCTTATTTCTTAATAGGATTGTCATAATCTATAATTTAAGGTATATCCACAAGAACTAGCATCTTTATTATTTCATTAGTCTATTGGTGTAGACAAGGGATCTGAAAACAGGGCATGGTTGATCTATCATTTATTTCATATTTGTACTGTCTGAATTATTGATTAAATATAATAGAGTCTCTATCCCTTTGGCACTATTTGTTATCAATTTTGTTAGTTTCACATTGACTAATAATAGTTTTGTCTTAGTATTTAATTCTACTTATATATTAAAACCTTTCAGCTTTTTGAGCACTACGAGCGCGCATCCGGCAGTGTTCAGATGATGTTTTGTTTTCTTTCTTTACTGACATAAAAGGTATAAGTGTGACATAGATGAAAATATGATCTTTCGAAAGGTTGTTGATGTAGCTTTCTGAAAATCTTTATTTCAAAAAAATCGGTTAAAATTTAAATTTTTGGCAGCAGTTTTAATCAACCACAGTATTTAATTCTTTTGTCTTTTTAATAATTTTTGTACTTATCATGGAGCGACAAAAGACAAATATAATTTACGGGGCTGCAGATGACATTTCTCCGGTACTATATTTTAAAGATGGCGGAAAGAAGCTGGTCAACATAATTTTGTAAGTAACATTTAAAAATTTTTTATTTTATTTTTTTAATAAAACTATAATATATTTTTATTTAAATTATCATTTTTATTAATTATTTTTAGTTTGTAATTTGTGTGTGTTAGTTATAGTTATTTATGTTCGTATACAATTAATATCTAAATAATGTTTTTCAAAAAGTATAATTTATTATGAAAATCATTAATTATGTTTATGTATATATAATACAATATGATTTATAAGTAATTTGTTATAATTCCGATTCTTGTTTACGTTTTTCAAGTCTATAGCTAACAAATGATCTGTATGCAAATAAATTATATATACGTGATTCATGCTTTGGTTTTGCTATATGTTTCATAACATTATTTTCAAGTCAATAGCTAACAAATACACTATATGCAAATAAATTATATCTATATAGTACAATAAATATAATAAGATAGCATCACTTCTGTGCATAAAGAATATAAACATCACTTGTGTGCATAAAGAATATAAGCATCACTTGTGTGCATAAAGAATATAAACATAACTGGTGTCCATAAAGAATATAAACATCACTGATGTACACAAAAAATATAAAATGAAGAGATGAAACTCATTTTATCATAGTGATATAGACAGTAGCCTACAATTTCTAGTTTTAGACAGACAAGAAGCCAATTGCTATGATGATTTCTTTTGTATCTTTTATTATGATGAATCTTTTTCTTTATAGATGCCTTTGACATTTAGAACATTTGGGGTACAAGATAAAAATGAAGAAGTCATATCAGACTTCTTTTGGAGATTGTGAAGCTATGGATTATCTCAGGTAAGACATGTTATACATGTTTAGAAAGATAATTTTGTGAGGAATGCAAAGAAATTATCACTGAAGATGTATTTTCAATTTTAGTTAATGTTACTTATCATATTATGAACAAACAATAAAATAATAAGTATTTCGGATGTGAAAATTTCTTTTTTTCCTTATTTTTTATATAGTTATCACTATTTATTTTATGTTTATTGTTTTCCTTAATGTTTCTAGTTTCTAGCAATGTAATTGTTTTTGCTATAACATAATTAAAACTGAAGTTATTGTGAAAATTGTGTGTCAGGCCAGTATTTTAAAAAGTTCAATATGGCGGCTTGAAGCTGAGCATATAATTTTGCCCCAACCTGACATCCCATTTATAACAATAGAATATATATTAAGCACACATATGTATATGTATGTGCTAAACAGAAAAAAATCCTGTATTAATTATTAATAGCCAAGCACACTTTCGATACTGGGTACCACATAAGTCTGGTACACGTACCAAAAGTGTGTTCGGCTATTTATAATTATTATAGGATTATTTTTCTCTGTTTAATACACACATATATATGTATGCTTAATATTTAGAAGTTAAAAACAGGATTTTTTCATTTATATATATATTATTTTTAAAGAGGCGGCGAAATAAAAATACATTGCATTTGTAAAGATCTCATTCTATAAAGGTATTTACTTCTGTTTTCTGCTAATTTCAGAGAGATCATATTCAACATTACTAGAAAAAATATTCAGATTTTAATAAGAATTATAAATATTTTTAAAAGCTATGAGAAGTATACAAGTTAAATTATTAATGGATTATTGTCCCTCAGATTAATATTTGATATTAAATTGCAACAAAAATTATTTCCCCTAAAGATGAAGAAATGCCTTAATAAATTCTTTTATAATTTAAGATATTTACGTTTTCATTTGATCTTTTTCTTTTCCTTAAAAATAATTTAATATTACACTTTTCAAAAATATGAATTTATAGTTATTAATCTACAGTGATTAGTTTATATATAACATTTAATAATGCAGAAAGATAAAAATATCTGATAAATTGTTAATTACTCCCATCCAACGTGTAATATAAAATAGAATCTATAATTTACATTGAGAAAATCTTTATACAATAGTATTAAAAACTCAATAAATGCATAGGTATGATGATGTGAATACGTGTACTATATGCAAAATAATCATATATTTTAAACGAATGTCAATAATATTCCATTATTCAATTATCGCAATGCACTTTGCATTTTAAATAGTAAGACAAAAAAACTAGTGTGTGTGTGTGTTTAAAACAATTCGCATTATCATTAAAAATATTGTGTGACTAATTTGTCTATATTATTACAGGCAGTCTTCTATTTCATATGTCATAGCATCGGCCGGCAGGCGAACCCACAACCGTCTGCAAACAACTATTTGCTTGCAAGGCGGCTGCGATGACCTCTCGGCTAACAATGCTTGACAGGCAGTCCTCTATTTATGTCAGCCCGGCTCCCATAAATCCAAACTTATGTAAAAAATACTTTTAATATGTATAATGTGTAAAATTTTAAACATAATATGAATACGTTCAAACAGGCCATAATTCTAATTTGTCTCACACTATGTAAATATTTTGTGATATATAGTAATGTTTCTTTTCATTTGTTAACAAATTATTTTCAAATTCTGTATCGTAGCTAAACATTAAGGGAAAATATAACATACAAAAGCCATGGAAAGTTTTTCTTGTCAATAAAGACAGCCTATTATATATATATGTGTAAACCCATCTCAATATTTTGTTGAGAATTTCTGATATTAAGTTCCAGAATTTCTAAGAAAACCTAGTTAAGAAGTAAAACACATATCATTTGTAAATAAATACACTATACAGGTTTAAACCTGCATATATATATATGTACATGGGATCAGAACTCAGATTTTCACACGATCCTCGACTCTCCTTGCCATCTCATATTGCTGACCCACCTGATCACACATGTTGAAAAGATAAATAATCACCAATATATGTATTTCATGCCAAACCAGCACTCATCAGTTGGTCCAGATTACCATCTCCACACATGTATACAATCAGTGCTCAGCTTTATATTAAGCTGACAATCTTGGCACTAAGGTGGGCTTTGAACATTCCATCATCAGATTTTCAATAAAATGGAAGGCTGAAGAGTTATGAGTTGGAGTGGTTTGAAGCCTGGCCATTAAAATATGAAGATTGGCTATCTTAATATAAATTGAGCACTGATTGTATACATGTGTGGAGATGGTAATCTGGACCAACTGATGAGTGCTGGTTTGGCATGAAACACATATATTGGTGATTATTTATCTTTTCAACATGTGGGTGATCAGGTGGGTCAGCAATATGAGATGGCAAGGAGTGAGGGTCATGTGAAAGTCTGAGTTTGAATCCCACATACATTACATATCATTTGTGTAACAATTTATTTAACATGATTAATCATTTATGTATTTTATTTTTATACAATATGCTACAACAGTTATCAAAATCTGATTACTATTATATAGTATATACTAAAAAAAATAACTTACCATTGCAATTGTTTTAAAGTGGAAATCTGATTTTGAATAGCAAATTGCCAAAGAATGGTTCTAGCTTCCACAGAGGAAAATATTCCATCCCATTCCTTAGTGCGTTTCTTTAATATATATATATTTGTATAAATATTAAATCACACTACATGGTTAAAAAATTCAGAACCACCCTCTGTGAAATAGATTTATTAAAGTCCCTATTTTAAAATAGTCACCCTTAAAATGATACCTATCATTTTGAGCCTAAATATTTTGAAATATGGACTTTAATATATTTTCTTTCACAGAGGGCAGTTCTCAATTTCTTAATTGATTTTTATATTTGCCTTAATCTTAATCTGTTCAGATTTATCTATTCTAAATGATCTTGATAAGATAGTTTACAGTTTTTTAATTAATACAATTTAATCAGCAATATTATAAACTAATTAAGTACATTTTTGAAAGTTTTACAAACATTTTAATTTGATTTCGCATTTGCTTATTTTATACAGTATAAAAGTTTTCTTTACAAAGAGCAAGAGAAAAAAAGTTTTAAATCTATTTTAAAAATTTTCCCCCTCTTGCTAAGAAGTTTTATTCTCAAAAGAAAAATATGATGCAATGTTTTGCTTTTGCAAAATTTCATTTTAAAATCTCAAAATTAATCATAATTTTTTTTAAAAACTAATAATTATGAAACACATAATGTAATGCTATTCACTGGTAGTACAATATATATATAATTCCAAAACAGTATGTAACTTATACTGAATATTTTCTACTTATTACTTATTTATTTATTTTCTTTGTATTTGAAATTCAAATTTACATATATTTGTTCATCTGCATAATGAAGTGGTTTCTTTCTTCTTTATAATCTATGCTTATAGTGAATTTCACTGAAAGTTCATTCAGCTTTAGGTTATAGAAAAGAAAGAAACCACTTTGTTACACAGATGAACAAACATATCCAAATTTGAATATATATATATTAGTATAGTGAATATTGTAGAATTTATTCCAAAGTTTTTTGTTTATCTTGTATGTAAAATCTCTATTTTCTCTGTTGTCTGATTGATGAATTGGTGAATATTTCTCCATAAGGCTGTCATGTGATCCACATGAATGTTTGTCTGCAAAGCTATCATGTGTCAAATTACAACCAATTAAAAAAATATTACGTTTACATGAAGGAAATAATTCCACCATTAATAAATAATGCTTGGAAAAAAATCAGTACATGTACTTTTAACTATTACAGGTCATAAATTCACGTTTGAAATGTGATAATTAGGGAGTTAAAAAAAGATGCTATAGTAACACATTTACATTTAGTTTTGGTTAGTGTATTATATTACATTAGCAATTCTGCTATGAATAAAAAAATACTAGGAAAAAAATCCAATACATGGGCTTTTAACTACAGAGATATAGTATTTAAATCATGAAGAAAATGTGATTACAGTACATAAATTTATGTTTAAAATGTGATATTTAATAAGGGGGAAAAATTGATATTATAGTACTGTATTTACAATTAATTTTGGTTGACGTATAATTGAAGTCGAAACAAACTTTTCAAGCTGGCCACATTTCTCACGTTTAATATATAATATTAAAATCTTTTGTTTAATTTACATTAAATCTTAAAAAACTTGTTAAAGCAACCAATTAAAAAAAACAGCCTATTTAGGCCAAGTAATCTGATATACGTATAATCTTCTTTATATTAAAAATGATAAAGATTAGAATGGACCCATCTATTCTTAAGTTTATGGTGTTAAATAACTTTTAGTTTGCCAACACTTAAAAATTCAGAGCAAAATTAATATTTTAGCCAAACATAAATATGGCATTAATAATTTTGAATTTATAATTAATTAAACAAAGAGTGAGACAAACTCAATTTTAACTACTTTTGTATTCATAATCAAATAAAAGATCATTAATAACTGAAAATATCAAATAAGCATAATTTAAAGTTTGTGAAAATAAAATATAATTATATTAAAGAGGATTATTTTACTCATAGCTTGTGTGAATACAGATTACTTCCATTTTGATTGCATCTATTTTTTGCTATGTTTGTTTGATATTTATAATTTTTACTTTTATTTGCTTATGGTCCTAAAGATTGTTAAAAGTTAGATTCAATGTCCACCCTTGGTTTTAATTTCTTGTAAGTTCAAAATCACTAACAATGGATTTACATCTGGCTCAATTATTAACTTCATTCTGAATTTCCAACAGTGTTAGCAAATCAAACTTATTTAACATTATAAATTTAAGAATAGATGAATTCATTTCATTCTTTATCATTTGCTAATTTAAAGGGAGTTATTTGTCCATTGTTTGTAGTGATGTGGTTTACTTCTGTTTTGATTTTATATACTTTGAGCTATTTAATTGATATTTACAACCATTAACTTTTATTTGATTACGAGTGCAACATTATTAAAAATGAATTCAATATTCATATTTTATTTAATTGATTAGAAATTTAAAATTATTGATGTCGTATTTACTTTTGACCAAAATATTAATTTCATTTCACTCTGAATTTAGAACCCTTAACACAGAGACAGAAATTGATATTCCTTTTAAAATGTTTATTAAGTTAAACATTAAATAAAATGATAACAAGTAAAAAAAGTATATAGAATATTTATCTAATGTTTGGGCTAGCAACTATAATAATGCATTCCTACAAAATAAAGACTCCCATATATTAGATTACTGTGAAATGAATCACCCACTAATCACCAATAGATCCATTAATTTATTGGAATATATTTTAAATTATGAAGAGAAATTTATTGAATTCAAACTATACTTTTAAAGTATAATAAATATTTAAATATTCTTAGATCATTAAACTACGTTTTTCACAATCATATTAATAATTTATAACACTGTTTAATTTTTTAGGGATTCTCTTAGAGCAGGCGTGTCAAACTCATTCAAACAATGGGCCATTTTATGCTCTGGTAAGATTCTCATGGGCCACATCACACAAATTTTCTTAAAATTGTATTTTGAAGTGAGAATGCAGGAATATAGATAGGGTTATTAAAGTATATTATGTAGTTTAATGAATTCAGTTCAATAATATACAATTGATATAGTATTGCTTTTATTTAAACATTTATTTTATCTGATTACATATTTATAAAACTACAATTTATTGTTTTTACTGGAAACTTGCCAGCATTTTCCTCTTACTAGTTTTTCAATATCTGGATTCAAAGACTGAGAACAAGCAATTTTCATTATGGAAGATAGATGTTTATCAGTTAATCTTGATCTACAAGCTGTTTTATTTAATTTCATGCATGAAAATAATTGCTCACATAAGTATTACTTCCAAAAAAGCTTAAAATTTGTGCAGCAAATTTTTTAATTTCTGGGTATCTTTCACCTAAATAGAAATATATTTTGGGAGTTCCTACTTCTCGATATTTGGTTTTTAAAATCGAATCATTCTGGAAATCAATTAATTCCAGTTGTATCGAAGTCGGAGCTTTTTCAACTTCAAAGGCAAATGGTCCTGTGAAAAGAGAGCAAATTTCTTTGAACTCCTTGAAATCATCAAAACGTTTATCGAATTCGTCTTGCAGAGTGTTGTGAAAATGAGCAACTTTGATTTTGTGCTTTTAACTGCTCACATGTAGGAAAATACATCAAAACATTCTTTTGCAGATGATTTTTAAACAAATTCAGTTTTTGTACAAAGTTTGCAACTGCATCATACATATTCATTATCAATTGATCTTTGCCTTGCAATGTAATATTAAGATTATTCAGATGGCCTGTAATATCTATTAAAAATGCTAGGTCTTGTACCCACAATGGATCTTTTATAATTGATATATTTTTGTTGTTTTCATCTTTCATTTCAAAAAATAATATTATTTCCTCCAAAAGCAGATAGAAGCTCTTTAAGACATTGTGGCAGGACAACCAATGAACTTCTGTGTAATAAAGAAGATCTTCGAATTCAGATTCTAAATCTTTAAGGAATGAAGTAAATTGGTGATGGTTAAGCGCTCTTGATCGAATAAAGTTGACTATCTTTGTAACTGTTTTAAGTAATTGGTCCATTTTTAATAATTTTAAACAGAGAACTTGTTGGTGAATGAGGCAATGAAAAGCTTTGATTTTCGGTTTATCTGGATATTCATCTTGTAATTTCCTTGCTAGTCATGATGCAAAACCTTTAGTTTCACCTGTCATTGATTTAGCACCATCAGGTGTAACAGAAACAAGCTTGTCAAGAGGCAAGTTAAGTTTTTCTAAAATGCTCCATACGGCATCAAAAATATCTTCACCAGTTGTTGCTCCGTGAAGAGGGATGAATTCCAACAATTCTTCGGTGATCCTCATGTTATTATCATAACCACAAAAAAAAAAAAAACAGCAACTTGTGCAACATCTCTTATATCCGTACTTTTATCAATCGCAATTGAAAAGAACTGGATTTTGGTAGATATTTCCTGTAGTTGCGATGTGATGTCATCTGCCATTTCATTAATTCTATCTGCCACCATATTTCTTGATAATGAGATGTCTCAAAATGCTTGTACTTTTTCTGGACAGACAAATTCGACAACTTTTATCATACATTCCTTGATTAAAGAACCATCGGTAAATGATTTTGAATGTTTTGCTAATAAATAGCTTATTTCATAACTAGCTTTTGTTACTGATTCATTACTTTTATAAATTTTGTAAGCACTTCTTGCTGGCTACTTAATGAATTCTTCATTGTTTTTAATTTTTCTTCTCTTATTTTAGCTTCAAAACACGAAAATTGTTTTCCGTGATTAGTGCTATAATGTCACTTAATATTGTATTCTTAGCAACACTAATAGTTTCTTTGAAAATTAAGCACGTAATCTTATTGTTCACTTCCACACAAAAATAATTCAGTTCCCACCTTTCTTGAAATTTTCTTCCCTCATCATCAATCTTTCATTTTTTATTTAGCATTGGAAGTAGCATTTTCTGTAATAAAAATAGAGCTTTAAATTTAAATTTTTAAAATTTAAAAAATTGCAACTACATTTATGCTAAATATGCTTCGTAAAAATTTAACGCTACTCTAGTATTTAAATATAAAGAGAGCGCTGCTATCGATTCTCGCTCCTCGAATTATGCTCGATAAATGGAGGTAGCTATAAAAGGTATGGATTGTTTTCTCTCTCTCTCTCAGTCCAGACTTCCCAGCACAGAGCAATTAAGATAGAGATGTGACAAAGAAGAAAGCTGTGCATAAGGCCGTAGATTAGAAATGGTCGAAGCCACTAAAGTTCCCCAAGGCCGAACCTAGACTGGTAAAATTGTAGAACTTTTAGTGTTTTCCAAACTGAATTGCAATCGTTACTAACTTATATGTAAAATATTATTGTTTCTCATGTTTGATTATAATTAAAATATTATATAACAAAATGTTAAATGCATGCTCGTTATTTCTTATGCTGTCTGACTAGTTTCAGAAAGGTAGAAACTCTCGGATATAGAAGTTTACTTATATTTTTTGAATGAGTTATAAAAGGAAATAACCCACAAATTTTTAACACACCAATTGGGATAAAGAAACTAGCACAACTGCCTTTTGTTACAATTCTAAGAAAAACCCAACATCTGCAGATAGGATTGCTATGTTGGTGGCGCGAATAGCTGACTGATGTATGTATGTTCTCGGAAGCACAGCAGCACATTATTAACATTGCCATCTTTGGTATTCACATATCTCAAATGCTTCATCATCATAAAGGCATGTCATCAAAAATATTTAGCTATGTGTGTAACCGAGAATTATAAATTAGCTATGTATGTAGACAACAATTACTGTATATATTTTAGTTCATGTAATTAAATATAAGAGCTTTTTTTAAAAAATTAATTTATTGTTTGCAACATATCGTTCTGTTTTCATTTAATTGCATAGCATCGTAGTCACGGGCCATGAAATATCCTTTCGAGGGCCGCATGCGGCCCGCGGGCCACCAGTTTGACATGCTTGTCTTAGAGAATTAGTTACCAGATGCAATATATATATATATATAAGGAAATAAATGATGAATAAATGAGTATGATGGTCTATTATGAATAATTACAGAAACCATTTTAATTAAATAATGAAATTTATTAATAATAATAACAAAAATAATAACAATAATTAATTTTATTTACTTCTTTCATACAGTTAGAAATATACAAACCATTTATAGGCAGATAATCTAAGTATAATACAATGTGTGTGTATATATATATATATGACTTCATATTATAATTATTTTCAGGATATTCATATAGTAAAATAATTGACATTTCAGTACAATAACAAGAATTTTCCTCAGAGCATCCTTTTTCCCAAATCATAGGAATGCGCATGAGATTTAAAATCATTATTTTTATCTTTTTCTTTCTTCTCATATTTAAATTCTATTGGTTAAAAAGTTTTAAAAATTAGTTTGTCTTTCAATAGTAAAATGGTATATTTCTTTAGACTATCCATTTCACCTACTCTATCCCATAGTAATAACTGTATTAACTTTAAACACTCTCAAGTATTTGTATATATTTCTATAAACATCATTATATATGTATCAACATATATATGTGAGTACAGGCTGTAATGTGTAATTGATTTAGATATATTACAGCGTATTTATATTTAAAAGTTTAGATCTTTTTAATTTTATAAATTTATATATTAATTTTATTTCATTAGTTTCATAGAGAATTACATATATAGGTACAATTTCATTTATGACCAGCATACATATATAACAATGCTTACTAAAAGATTTACTAAATTTGTTGGATTTCTAACTTTAAAATATATAATGTCAATAAACTCATGCCACATGCACTTAAACAAAATCCACAAAACAACAAATTTCCAATGGCTACCAAATAAAAACAACAACAACAATAATAATAACTAAATGTATTATTGCTCCAGAGTTCATAAGAAGTTAACTATGGGAAGAGACAGAGCTGAAGTTGTGATCCATCAACTTTGATCTCTAAAATCCATCATTCTATTATTTTGTATAGAACATTACTAATGCTAAAAATATATAATTGAAATGACATTTTATTTATACATATTTACAATTAATATTTATGAAATTAAGACAAAATGACTTCTACAATGGTAGCCAAATTGCATTTGATGTCAGGTATATTTTCTTTTCTCATGTGTCATAGCATCAGCCGGGATGTGAACCCGCTAACCCAGGACAACTGCCTATAAAGCAGCTGTCTCTGACCTCTCGACCACCAATGCTTGACAAGTATTTTTTCTTTTAAATTAAAAAAGTTTGTAGAACACAGTTTTGTTACTGACAAAAACTACATCACTGAGAAATTTGCTCCAATGGTAGATTGATGATCTCTAGGGCTGAAAATTCATGAATTGCAGCTCAACTTGGTTGCCTCTGGTGGTCAAATTTTAAGTGGACTTTCACATAATCTTTTGAATAACCATCCATTCAATTATTTACTTAACTGAAGTCTCTAAATTTATAAAACAGTCAATTATTTTCTTAACTGAAGTCTCTAAATTTATAAAACAGGGATGGATATGAGTACAGACTTTCACATGACCCACCACTCTCCACTCTATCTAATAACACTGATACATTCAAGCATATATATGCTGAAAAGATAAATAATCACCAATATACATATTTCATGCTAAACCAGCAATCATCAGTTGGTCCAGATTATCATCTCCCACACATATATACTATAAGTGCTCAAATATATATTAAGATAGACAATCTTCAAACTTTAATGGACAGGCTCCAATCTACTACACACTCCAACTCTTCAACTGTCCATCCATTTGAAAATCTGATGATGAAATGCTCGAAGGCCACCCTGAGGCCGAGATTCTTGCCACACTCATGTTGACCCAAGGTCAATCTGAACCCCACATGTACAGGACATAATTCATTAAATACATATGCAAGGATGGGCAGACATCTCTACAATGCAATAACTGAAACACAGGCTTAATATATACCATGTGTCTATATATGTAATATAGGATAGGCACATGGTATATATTAAGCCTGTGTTTCAGTTAAAACAGGGATGGGCAAATTTTTTGATAATAAAAACTGCAAATAATAGTTTTCTTACATATTTGAATGTTCAAGAACAGCAAGCCATCAAATGTTGAAAAACTTTTTATCCAAACAAACATAATAATAAAATTTACACCTAACAACTCTTTTGATTGCTATCATTTAAACTTTCAGAATATTTGTTCTTTATTTAAATTTACCTTTAAAGCATTTATAAAATAAGATATTCAATTGGATGGACGGTTGAAGAGTTGGAGTGTGTAATATATTGGAGCCTGTCCATTAAAGTATGAAGATTGTCTATCTTAATATATATCTGAGCACTTATAGTATATATGTGTGGGAGATGATAATCTGGACCAACTGATGATTGCTGGTTTAGCATGAAATACGTATATTGGTGATTATTTATCTTTTCAGCATATATGTGCTTGAGTGTATCAGTGTTATTAGATAGAGTGGAGAGTGATGGGTCATCTTAAAGTCTGTGTCATATACCCTATATATTACGTATATAGACACAGGTATAGAATAAGCCTGTGTTTCAGTTATTACATTGTAGAGATGTCCGCCCATCCTTGCATATGTATTAAATGGATTATGTCATGTACATGTGGGGTTCAGATTGACCTTAGGTCAACATGGGTGTGACAAGAATCTTGGCCTCAGGGTGGCCTTCGAGCATTTCATCATCAGATTTCCAATAGGATGGACGGTTGAAGAGTTGGAGTGTGTAGTAGATTGGAGCCTGTCCATTAAAGTATGAAGATTGTCTATCTTAATATATATCTGAGCACTTATAGTATATATGTGTGGGAGATGATAATCTGGACCAACTGATGATTGCTGGTTTAGCATGAAATACGGATATTGATGATTATTTATCTTTTCAGCATATATGTGCTTGAGGGTATCAGTGTTATTAGATAGAGTGGAGAGTGATGGGTCATCTGAAAGTCTGTGCTCATATACCCTATATATTATAGATTATTATCGATTTTTTAATGAAAAATGGCAACAAAAAAAAAATTGTTTTGGGAGATGAGAGAGTAGGTTTGGAAATCTATATGTGGCTCAAATCAGCAATTTTTTTCACAATTGTTGTAGAAACTGGCCTGATATTCAACATTTATAATTAAGAAAATAAATTGTCTTGAGTTCAAAACTTTAGCTTGATTAATGATACACTAATGGATTAGTTTCGGATAGGAAACTTAGTTTTCACTGATGTAGACAAAAATGGTGCTGGGGATGAGTGTATTATAATATTATACCAAATACTATCCACTAATTACTTAGTCTTATAGAAATGGTTTTACAGACAGTGAAGGAAACAACATTTGGGAACTTTATTATTGTGTATTTTGTATTAATATTTAAATAGAAGGAAATGTTCTGAAATTCTATTTTGTATTCTTTACATTCCACCTGACAATAGGAGGGTTAATTAACATGATAGAATATTTTGATATGTTCTAAATGACTTCTGATACTTTCACATCAGATATTCACCATAATAGATATTTTGGATTTATAGGTCAGAAGTAAAAGTATTCTTTTATCATTGAAATGCATTTATTAAATTTTTCTTTTTATAAACGTGAGAACAATCAGATAGAACTCTTACAGATCGTATTGATCTAAATTATTATTTGTGTATGCCTTTGGGCCTTCTTATGTTAATGATTGTATATATGTAAATAGTTAAATGCTATTAAGGATCATAAGGAAATAATTATTGAAATATTAACTGTTACCATTGATTTGTACTTGTGAGAAGTACACTCGGAGATTAGCTAAACATAGCACACCCTCTGTGAAATAAAATATTAAAGTCTGTATTTCATAGTAGCCAGCCTCAAAATAATGATGGTTAATTAAAGAAATGTAAAATTAATTAAAAACCAGATTCAAGACAAAATAAAATAAAACAATGAGAGAATTAAGATATACAAGTTACATCTTGGTTATTGTTCTTCAATTTGGTCTGCATTTTGTGATCAAGTTATTCCAGTGGTCAATTTGTTATTAGTCCAGAGTTCTGGTTTTTTTCTAAAGAATGCAGAATATTCAGAAATTGTAAATGCAGTAGTAAGCCAATCATTACTGCTGCAGTCAACATCCATGCAAAAGCTGAAGATCTAGAAATATGTTGCTAGATACTTTAGGATATTCAGCTGGGCTTCAGGCCCCAAAACCCTCAACAAAAAAAAATCAACTGAACCTCACCTGAACCAATGTCCAGAACAATGCCTAGTAAATGTTGCCGCAAACTCTCTCTCCTATAGTCAACACCCAGAATGGAAAACAAGCCTTGGAACCATCGATGAAGACCAAAACGTCAAACAGAAATTGACAATCATGAAAGCCTATGCAAGGATACTTTTAAATATATTCTGATCACAATCTAAATTTTATTTCAAATGAATGAACTTTAATTAACAGACTATTATAACTATAGCCTAAAGTCATTTATATTTTATGTCAAATCTTTAATTATTATAGGGTGTTAAATATGTGTGTGTAAATAAATATTAATGCTTGCTTTGTTATTTTGTCTATTTTCTCTTTGTCTCTTGTCACTGCATCACCAGTAATTTAATGTAGAGTTATGGTATGTGTTAAGTAAATATGCTGGATCCTGAGATGGAGTGTAAGCTAGCTAGGGATTAATCAAGCACTAAATTGTTTATTTATCATCCAGGCCTGCTAATTATAAGTTATGATTAGCTGGTGCTTGAGGTTTTACCTTGAAACAAATAGAAATGTTTTGGATAGCATGGGTTTGAATTTAGCAGCCAAGAAGTTCTATAGCCTGGAAATGTAGCCATAGGTTATACTATGTATGGCCCCAGTCTGATTATAGGTGCCATTGGTCTTATCCATCTTCTGTATTTGACTTCTTCGCTTGAAGGGCCAGTGTGCTGTGACAATAGTGAAAGTGCAGTTGGAGTAGATTGAGATTTTTTTAAATTTATATAATCAGAGAGATCTTTTCCCATCCAGTTCAATACATATGTTATTGTGTTTCTGTAGGTGCGTATGTGTGTTATGGGAGTATTTTTATTTATTTAAGTAAGTAATTTGAAGCAAAACATTATGAAATTAGTGTTTTTCTGAAGGTTTGTGATGATGGTGTTCTAGCTGTATTTTTATATTGGACTATTTCCATCATCTAATATAAGTGTTGAATGTCTTTAGAAAAGTTTAATTTTTAGTTAAATATTCCAAATGTATTCAACTGTTAGTAATATCACAGCAAACAAGTTAGTATATGCACCAACTGTTAGTAATATCACAGCAAACAAATGTTAATATCACAGCAAACAGGTTAGTATATGCACTAACTGTTAGTAATATCACAGCAAACAGGTTAGTATATGCACAACGTTTCGAAAGGTATTTTTCTCCCCTCTTCTTCAGGTGTTGCTGGCCTGACCAGTGACAGTACTAGCATGGGATTCGAACCTGGGTCCTTAGATTCTTGATTATTGAAATTTAAGGTAACGCTCTAACCAACTGAGCCATCCTGCCAAAGGCAACAGTATGTAGTAATTTCATATACTTATCTATGAGGTTCCTCCTGATTTCTCCACTTTTTTCTCAGAGCAAAGTTGATTAGTGATTTCCATACATTATGTATAGTCACACTAGGTTGGCTTATGGGATTTTTTGCCATTGTCATGTGAGCAGCTTCTTTAAATTTTCTTCTTTGTACCTTTTCTTCTTTATCCAATATTTTTGTATTTTCCCAATTGAACGTATGTTCATTGGTCCATACATGGTCTGCTACCTTAGACACATCTGTTTTCTCTCTTCTAATCATCAGTTTATGTTCTTGCAAGCGCTTTTGAATGGGACAGCTGGTCTCACCAATATATGTTCTTCCACATTCACATGGTATTTCATAGATGCAGTTTTTTCTTTGCAGCATTTCAAGTTTAGGCTTTGTAGATGTTAGAATTCCTCGTAGTGTGGTATGGCTCTGAAAAGCTGTTCTGATGTTATACTGATTGCAGATTTTCCTTAATTTGTTTGCTATTTTTGGAATGTATGGATACACTACAGTACCAATAATTGTCTTTTCTCTTGATGGTTCTTTTTGTTGTCTGTTTAATGTTTTCTTAATAACAGCTGATGGATAACCATTTTTCTTAAGAGTTTGTTCTATATAGATCTTTTCTTTTTCCAAATCACCAGTTTCTGAACAAACTTCTTTTGCTCTGTTCCACAGTGATAGTATAACTCCATGTTTTGTGTTTCTGGTGTGATTAGATGTATAGGCTAGGTATTTTCCTGTATGTGTAGGTTTTCGGTAAACTGTAGTTTTGATTTTGCCATCCACCTAAAGTTTGGCTTCGCTATGTGGATGATACATTTTTTGTATGGCCACATGGTGAAGCATTGCTACAAACTTTCTGGACACACATCAACAACATATCCCCTTCAATTAAATTTACAATAGAACCAGAACAAGAACAAAAATTGGCATTCTTAGATGTTCTTGTGACAAGACTCCCTCATGGCAAAATCAAAACTACAATTTACACACACAAAAACATGTTTACTGTGACATTTTCATTCAAGCTGTCGGTTAATTTTTTTCTTAAATCTTTTACAAAAACGATTAAAATTTGGAATCTACCAGAGACAGAAAAAGATGCAGTGGAGTTCAATATTAGAGTATAGTGCCCTCATGTAAAGTGAGTGTTAATGGGCATGATTTAAACTTTATGTGCAAATGGAGACAAATGCCAATGCAATCTCAAAATGTGTTCGAAGTGAGTTTTCTTTCATCATATTTTTTTATTTTGTTTATTACATTTATATTAAATTATATCTAATTAAAATTATTTGGAGGTTTTTTTTTTATGTGTCAAAGCGTCCGCCTGGAAGCGAACCCCGGGAAATCTGCTTGTAAGGCGGCTGTGCTAACCACTCGGCCGCCAACGCTTGACAATTATTTGGAGTTTTGTGCAATTTCTTGTGTTTTTTCAATGAAATATTTAATATAATAATTATCTTTTAAAAAAAAACCCACCATATTATTTAAAACGATATCCCTGAAAATGGATTATTAATAAAAAAAAGTCCTACAAATTTCTGGAAAAGAGAGCAAAGGGATTATATGTATTATCTCCTGATTGCTATTTTTATCAATGTGATGTAATCATTATATATTTGCTAAAAATGTTTTTTGCTTTTGCTAATGAAGTATGAATAACATAATTTGCTGGAGCAGTTCAGTGCTTCTATGCTTTGTTTTCAGTGTAAAAACTCTTTATGCAATCAATGTCCAGCCAATTTGAAAAGATTGTAATGAAAAGTAGGAAGATAAAAAGGTTCACATGGATGTCCTCAGCAGCATTTTTTATTCTAAATTTCTCATTTGTTTAAAACATGCCTTCTGGGTATTCTTAAGTAAAATTGTTATCATATTTCTAGTGATAAGTATGGACTTTTTATGTAGAAGAATAATAATGTCCATCAAGCGTTGGTGGCTTAGTGGTTAGGATAGCTGCCTTCCAAGTAGTTGGTCTGGGTTCTCTTCCCGGTCTACGCTTTGACATATAAAAAAAGAATAATAAAAAAAAAAGAATAATAACATCTATATGAATTAAAAGAGAACTACTTTACAATTAATTTATAAAAACATTCTTAGCTACATGGCGAGAGTAACAGATTAATCTCAGTTGGTTGCGTGAGTTTCAATGTGCTGATGGCAAAAATTAAAAAATACATTTGTAACATAATATGGGCTTCAATATTGGTGGAAGGGTCATAAGACTATAAATACTGAGTCCATGTTTGCCTTTATTTTACTCATAAGATTATATAAGTTTGTAATCCTCTTCAGAAAAATAAAATAAAACATACTCTACAATATTCCAGAATTAATCTTTGAAGAGTGCACAGATAATTAAGTGTTAAAAAATTATCGATGAATTCTTCTGAAAAGCTTTTCTAAAAAATAAAAAAGAGAACACATACCTTAACTCAAGTAAGGCTTTTTTTTATAAAAAAAAATCTCCTTTTTTTTTCATTGCTAGCATGTTTTTTTATTTTTTTGCTGTTATTATAGTTAAAATTCTAATGTTTAACATGTGTTTGAAATTTAATGTCATTTCATTACAAAGAAGAAAAAAATAATTAAGTTTCATGTATAAGTGTAATTCAGAATTTTTTAATATGTTGTCATAGTAACACTTATTAAATTAACTAACACATATTTTTAAGGTTAGAAGATGTTAAAATTTTATATCATGTTCTATATGATTTATAGTTAACTTCAATATAATTTAATCTTTTTTTTTTTTTTTGCTTTATTAAATTAACACTGTAAATTAAATTTTTCTTGTTTATTCCAAAAATTTATATATTATTATACAATAATTTTTGGTTTGTAAAATTTTTAATTTGAATGTAAAACAGCCTTCAAATAATCCACAGTAGGGTAAAAAAAATAATCTTGCCAATTGCTGGCTAGTGGTGATTTAAAGTTTTTCAATCTTCTATTCCTTTCTAAAAATGGCCAGATACACATTTACTGAACAATATTGGATTATTAACTGGTTTGAAACCTAAAATAAAAATTGTAGAGCCTGGATTCAGGGTTTTTTTTTCCATTGTGACCAAACAACATACATGTCATTAATGGATCTAAGTATTCTATTTCTAATCATTTGTCTGGATTACATATATCACATGGAAAAGAAAAACTGAATGATTTCTCAATATATATTAATAGTCTCCATCTCCAAATTAAATTCATTATGGAAACAGATAGATATAAAACTCTTGTTATTTGATGTTCTTGTTACCAAAAGAAACAATAATACCTTAAAATTTTCTGTGTGTGTGTTTATATATACATAATTTACAAATAATGATAGATATTTAAAGACATCATCTCATCAACAAATAGCCATAATTTTTTTTTTTTTTTTGAAATTGAAATAGCCATAATCTTTCCCACAACTGGTGTACTCTTTACAAGGCTTGTTTCTTTTAAAAAAATATTGTGAAAAAATAAATCAAACACACACTCATATATATAATTTTATTAATGAATGCTTTCAAGAACATTTTTATAAACAGAGCAATTCTTCACAAATCAAAACACTAAATATATATATATATATTAAAGTATGGATTCCTTATATAGAAGAAATCACAGACAAAATTGGACGTGCTTAGATGCTATAATATAAAAACAACATTTTCCACTGAACAAAAAAATTTACAATATTCTGATTCAACTTAAAAATGTACTTCCTCCTGAGGTTCAATAAATCTATGAAATTCTCTGTGGATTCTTTGAGGAAACATATGTAAGAATGGTTAACCATTATGTCAATTCTAAAAGAGATGAACATGTTAATGCAATAAACAATCATTTGACATCTTCAGCACTTGATCTTCATATCTTAGATGCTGGCCATTACACAGATTTTTAAAAACCAAAGTCCTATCCAAATGTGACAAACAACTATCAAAGAATATTTTAAAAAGCCATAGAGATTGTGAAGAGATTGCATTGTTTCTTTACACACACAAAAACATCAATTAAACTTAAATGCAACTAATCAATCCTCAACCCCCTTCCCCTCAAGCTTGATTCTCATTCTTCATTTGTTATTATATTTTAATAGGATAAAAAATGCCGTGCTTAACTTATTCTAGTTCATACTGTAATTTTATGTGTTCTGTTTTTTTCTATAATTCTTAATTAAAATTTTTATTCAGTTAAAGACAGATATTACTTTGACCAAATATTTGTAATATTGTCAGAATTATTCTCAAAATCTTCCACGAGTTATAATATATTCTTTGTTCATAAAAAAATAATTTACATATGTATAAAGCAATTTACAACTGGAATATATATAACAACCAATCAGATTTAATGATGACTGTATAAAGAGCTCTTAAGTCACAACATAAGACAGAGATTTTTATAAGAAAAAGGTGGTTCCACCTTTCTCTTTACTTAATATTTAAATTTCTATATATATATAAGCCAGTCTGAAGCATTTTGACTTAAGAGCGTCAAGCTTTTAACATCTTCACATTTAACTCACTGCATATTATTTATAAATCAACAATGTGAAATCTTTCAATTTACTATGAAGTAATTTTTTCAGCACTTATGAAATTTATAGTAATGTATGTAAATATTATTCTTGCACTTAATAAATAATATTTACATACATTACGGTCAATTTCATAAATTCTGAAAAAATTACTTCATAGTAAATTGAAAGATTTCATGTTGTTGATTTATAAATAACATGCAGTGAGTTAAATATGAAGATGTTAAAAGTTTCATGCTCTTAAGTCAAAATGCTTCAGACTGGCTTATATATATATATAGAAATTTAAGTAAAGAGAAAGGTGGAACCATCTTTTTCTTATAAAAATCTCTGTCTTGTGTTGCAACTTGAGAGCTCTTTATACAGTCATCATTACATCTGATTGGCTGTTATATAAGCATTTTAAAAAAAGTGCATGTGAGAAGATTTCAGCCTTTCACTTTAATTATGAACTGCTTGCACTTAATAAATATTTACATATGTTAACTGGAATATATGTAACATTAAACACAGTTGTTCGTAAATGCTGCTATAGTAAATAGTCCACACTCCCATCTTAACATGACAATACTATATTGGAAATATAAAATCACTTTTCCATTGGTCTTATATATATATGGAAGATTGTCTACCATATTTAGGTCAGAAAGCATGAACCTAAATCAATCTAATAATCACTATTATTTTTATAGTAATCAAACGGATTGATTTTTAGTTTTAAATTAACTTTATTAGGTTTACTATATACATTGGAGATCATTTACAAGTCTTACTGAAACAAAAGAGATTGCAAGTAGAAAAGCAATAAGATAGATGTTCATATAATTGAGCAATAATCAATATATTTATCTACTACATATTAATTAGTATATTTAATAGCCAAATCATTGGATTGTTGTTAATGAGATCAGATTCCATGTAGCTGCAAAAATATCAGTTTGTGCAGGAGTTTAATCTCTGGTCTTAATATTATTTAATTTTTTTAGAAAGAGTGATTTAGTATTGTGAGATGTGGGATTAAAGCTTAGATAGCATCTTACGAACCAGAGTGTGAAAAAAATGAATATATTAATTCTTATATTGGGAAAAGGACCATTTTAATTGTTTTAAGAGATTGTTGATTGTTAGTGAATTTGAATGAGTTATGTTAGTGATAAGAATATGACAAGGCAGAAGTGAGGAACAATCTTATGAGAAAGTGTTCTAATGTTTCTTCATTTCTATGACAGAGGGCATATAATGGATCTATATTTGTGAAGTGTTGCTTGTAGAAGAGAAAATAATTAGTAGGAAGGGCTTTGACATTTATTTTTATTAAGAAGTCCAGATATTTGGATTCCAGGTGCCAATATCTGAACTTTTTTATAATGTATTTGTTATTACATAACAATTAGCAAAGTAATGAAAGTGATTTCATTTTTCCATTATGATATTGTCATGTGTTAAATAGTAGCATTTACAATTATGTTCAATGCTATATATATATTCATGTTGTGAATTGCTTTAGTATATATTTATTATTTAATATTTATTGCAAAGTTAAAAAAAAAAAGATAAGAATTTTTTTTATTTTGCTAATAAAAAGCAATCTGTTTGATACCTATAGAAACAATAAAAAGAATTAGATTAAGTTCCATATTCTCAGGCCTAAGTATTTAGAAACAATTTTCTTTATATATAAATAGGACCAAGGAGAAAGTGATGTTATTTTTTCAATATAGTATTGTCAAGAGCTAAGGTAAAAGTATGAACTAAACTACAGAAGCATTTACAAATAATTGTGCTCAGTGTTAACATGTATATTAAAACAGGAATGGGGAATCACTTCATATTAAAAGGCGATACTCAAAAATAAAAACTTCAATTGGATATACTTCAAAATGTAACTTAGAATTAAATCATGAATATAGCAGGTATCAAAATAGCTTATAAAATGCTAATATTTTATTTATGGCCATCCGTCAGGAGGATTATTTCACTGAAACTTCTTTTATTCTTTCATATTTTAAATATGTTTGTTTTAAGATTAAAATAAAAATGAAAGACTATCAAAAACATATTAATAAAATATTTGGATTCATTCAAAAGCTGCACTTGCCCTTGTATTAAATACATTGTATAATGTTCACTTTTATCCATGGTTTCAGATATCACATGATCACCATTTCATTTAAGATATCAATGGCAAATCTTGAAAGTAAATTTTGTCATGGATACAAGAATACTACTATATATAAATTTTAATAACTCTTACTAACTAGTTATTTATATTGGTTATTAAATGGGTATCTAGCGATAGTTAGCTGAAGAAGAGGTCCCAGATTAATATGGATTGATCAGATAAGTGTCCATGCACTAATCGTAAAAATGGAAAGAAAAAAAAGTGATGCAGTGCTAACCATTAAGTAGAAATTAAGTGTCAATCACCGCATTCTATATATATAATTTGCCCTGTGTAATTTAATGCAGTAAGAGTGTTGAACTTTGGAATTAAAAGTCCCATGGATTGCAGTTCCAGTTACGTCATTTCTGGTGCTAGAACTTCCTAGCATGTTTTCAATTTAATCTAATCTAGCATATTCTATCTATTTGAAAAAGAATGGATATGACTGTTATAAATTTTTATTGAATATTGATTTTCGTCTTTGTTTCATAGAACTATAAAAAAAAAAAAAATGCAATTTATTGTATAGTTAAAAGATATTGTTTTGATTATTAATGTATTTTGTAAAGTGGGTGAAAAAATTCTACCGATGAAAGAAAAGTGTTTTTAGTCAAAGACAATGCTAAGTATACCATGAATGTTGCCGTAATAAAACACTTAAACATAGCTATCTTTTTATTCTCTAGTCTCATATACAGAAAACTTTAATCAGTAATATAAAGTGTTAAAAACAACTATTACACTAATGAAGCATCAAAAAGTCTACCATTTACAAACTTTAGAAAACAAAAGCAAACAACATTCTATTCTGTTACAATTCGACCATCAGCAATCTGGTTTCTAGGCTACATGTGTTGATGTTTTGCAAAATTTATCAGAACTGGATTTCAGATAATATAAAATCATTAAGATTAATATCAATTATTTTTCAGTAGAATAATCAAAATGTTCAATTTATTTTCATGAATGAATATAAATAAATATCAAAGCAGAATAATAACATTAAACTCTTTGTTTATTCATTACTAGAAAGTTTCTAATAACAAATATTTCACATTAACGTTGACGCAGAGAACGTGAACAAAGAAAATAAAATTTATTGCGTAAATAACAAATATAGATTCATAGGTTTATTGTCGCGAATTACCGCGATCAGTTGCCAGATCATGTGACACAAACGAACTTGTTAACAGTATAAGACAAATGTAATTAATATGGTCTTAGATATATTTATAGACATTAAGAATAGGTAAAAAAAAAAGCCATCGTTAGAGTCCATAAAAAGCACACCAGGAAACGACAGAACTGGATACGTGGATTTTAAACTCTTCTGTCTGTGCCTCTATTACTGCATTAAACCATGCAAAGACAGCAAATATATTAAACCATCAAATAATAAATAAAAATAATCATTAATAAGTATTTCCTATATGGTTTGATATGGTAGTAGCATTGTAGATAATCCATGAAATTTAGCCCAGCTCTGTGGCGTCTAGTATTCACAATTCTTAGTAACTCAGAAGCAACAAACGAATACACAGCAAAAAAAAATCAGCACAAGCAAACATTCACAAATAAGTATGGTCATCCCAACTCCAAAAATAAAAAAAAACTCTAAAGATGAATTTTGTAATACCAACCAATCTGCGAAACACAAATACATCCCTACATATAACATATTAATCCAGTTTTCTGTTTGGTATTTTGTAATGCTGCCTTTTAACTTATTCTTCAGAAAACTTTTCGTTCTGCAATATTTCAACACTTTCTAATTGTAACTCTGCAATGAATTTTATGCTCTGCCAATATCTTCCCAATAGAAACTCAACATTGCCCTTCTTTATAATATTTTTGACATAATCCGTATAATAAAAAACTGCTAGTTCACTACAAAATACCTTTTTATGAAATCTTGTATTGTTCTTTCATTTTACACATCCAATCCAATGAAGGAGTCATTTTACAATAGTGGATTTTATAATAATACATTTAAATAATAAATATAAATATGTTGAATACATATAAACAGGTGAAGCTTCCTTTAATTAATTAAACAATCCTTTATAACTAAGCACTTTCTGGACAATATTTAAACCCCAAATTCATAGCTAATTAACTGATGATACATTATTAATAATGCTTTTTTTAATAACTTATAACTGTTCACATAAAATATTCAAATATGCAAATTTCTAAACATTCCATGCCTTGGAGAGAGTAAAGCAAGCCTCTTTTTTGTTGATGGCACTATTATTGACTATCAGATAGGTTTCTTTCACTTTTCTCCTTAGCAAGTTGAAAAATATATTGATTGGTTTTATGATCTAGCTATTGTATTTTTTAATTTTTAAGGAGGATGCTTAAATAAAACTTTTCTAATGCCTTTATGTTTCATAAATAGAGTATCCAAATTAGGTATAGCAATGCTAAAAAACATAACTATATTAATCCTGTCTATATTACAGATGAACAGAGAATGAGAAGGTATAAACAATGAACATTGCCAATTGCTCAACAAGCTTTGTGATAAATGCTTAGCCAGAGAAAGCATTTAAATATCTCTGGCAGGAACCCCTCCCTCCCCAAATCTCTGATGGTTTCATGCTTTGGCACTCCTCAGAAAGGTGTTAGGATAAAGAATGGGTCATGTGATCTATGACTATTTTTTATTTGACTATTTAATGAGAAGGTATTATTCACTATCTTTGAATATTTTTTAATTCTTGCTTTACCTTAAAATAAACAATAGATATTCATTTTCTGATTAATATTAGATGATCAACTGGTATTCGTTACTGCCAGCTATTCGAAAAAAGGCACAGTAATACACTGCATATCATTCTATTCTAGAATCAATTACATGCCAACCAGATTTCAGACTGGTAATTGGAAATTAGTCTGAAAATCTAATTGACACAACCATATTAGATGTCTATATACCACAGTGATATATTTGCATTAAACTAATTCCTATATTTATCTATTCAGAGTCTTGCATAGCATAGTGAGAAATATAATAATGAGATCTGAAGCTCAAAGTCCAAGATTTGAAACTCCACTCTGTCATTTGAACTTCTTGTGAACTTTTGGGCAATACATACTTTGACTATCATTCTTATCCATCAAAAGTTAAAACAAATAAAAATTAATACTTGTTTATGAAAAAATCCTCTATCAATTTGATTTTTTAAAATTATTTCTGATTTTTTTTGCTGAAGAGAAAATAAATTAATCACTGCAGTCAGTGTGAATTTTTTTTTGTATCAAATTCGTTAATAAATAATTTTTTACAATATACAGAAAGTACTTATAAACACACAAAGTTGTATAAGAACTTTAAAATGCAGGTATAGTGCATCCACCTGCCATGTGTATGATCTTTGGTAAAGTTCAAGTGGCTTTGGATTTTTCTCTCAGGAAATTAACTAGTTCATAGCTAATCATGGTAACCATTCAACATTAGTCAGTAAATGAATACTTACCTAACTTTAGATAGAGAATAAAGCAAGAATTCTCACCACCTCAGAATTATCAAGTCTGATGAATACTGCTTTCTTTTTTACTGTTCTCTATAAAAGGTTGTTGGTAAAGTCTTTTTTCCTTATGAAACCTTTTATTAAAAAGCCTACTTATCTTACTTTTTTTTTAAAGTTTATATAATTGGCAGACGAAGGGTGGAAGAAGAGACGTTATTAAAATTCAAATTGAAAAACACCAGATTTCAAGTACGTATATAACCAAAAATATATCTATTTTCATATATCTATATAATGTCTAAATTTTTTTATTATACTTACTAATGTTTTCAATTCCTTTTTGAGAAATTTTTTAAGCAAGTTTTCATATAAAAACACATAAGTATAATGATCATTTTCCGACACCATTTCAGATTTTTTAGCTGTTAAAAGTAAATGTATATGTAATGATCCACTGAGTGATAGGTAGTCTGTATTTACTCCTTCCATAATAAACCAATTATTAATCCCAGTTGAAGGGAAGTCCTATTAATAAGATAAACATATATATATATAGTAAATACATATATACCTACTAAGGTGTATTTGTGTACATTTATATTAAGATATAGTAATGACATCTATCTTCCAATTCCAGAAGTCACAAAATAAGCATTGATGTAAAATCAATTGATAAATGAAGGAATAAATATAGATAAATTTCAGACTTATTCATCTTCTTTTGATAGGACATTTGATCTCAATTCAATAAATCTATTTTTTTCTTGTTATACAAAACTTGAGTAAAAATTGAAAACATGCAAAAACTTTGCTTCTGGAATTAGAATGAATATAATTCCCCTTTTCTACATATGTATAATTATTCTATTCATTCAGTATATTGAATGTTTACTATAGTAAATGAAGGGATTTGAACTTAGCATTTTCAATCTATATTCATCCTCACATCCATCTCAAACAACTAATACATATGACCACACATGTGAAAAAGATAAATGATGCACAGCATATGTATTTCATGCAAAACTAACATTCATCAGTTGGGCTAAATCATAATCACCCACACATATATCAGTGTTCAGTCTATATTAAGATAGAAATTCCTTAAACTTTAATGGATAGGCTTCAATCTTCTCACCCTTCCAATAACTCAATCATCCATTTCATTGGAAAACCAACAATGGAATGCTCAAAGCCCTTGGTGGATTTGATGATATATATATATCATCATCATCATCATCATCATCACCAACCATTATCAATCCATTACAGGATGAAGATCTCTCCAAGTTTAATCCATCTTCTCCGATATTTAGCTTCTCTTCTCCACAACACCCCTGCACATTTTCTTATTTCATCCATCCATCTCACATATGATCTCTTTTTTGGGTCTTTTACAATCTCTTGGAATCCAGTTTAAAATTTCAATTGTCCATCTATTATCATCTCTTCTAGCAATATGTCCAGTCCAACTCCATTTCAATCTTTTAATTTTTTCAATAAGGTCAGTAACACCTGTTTGTTGTCTTACCCATACATTGCGTTTTCGATCTCTTCTTGTTACTCTCAACATACATCTCTCCATACTCCTTTGAGGGGTCTGAAGTCTCTGTATTGCTCTTCTATTAAGTGTCCAAGTCTCAGATCCATATGTAAGAACTGGTAAAACACATTTGTTAAAAACCATCCTTTTCAAACACCTAGGCATATTTCCTTTTAGTATCAAGTTATTTCTACCAAAAGCACTCCAACCAAGTTTAATTCTATGATTAATTTCCTCCAGTATGTTTCCATCTGTATTAATAATCTGACCAAGGTATTTGTAACTGTTAATTTCTTCTAATTTTTCATAATCAATCTTTATTTTCATATTTTGAGCAAATCGATTAAACATTACTTTAGTCTTTTTAACATTTATCTTTAGTTCTACTTTTCTACTTTCATCTGCTAACTCCTGCAACATTTCCTGCAGCTCTGAAGCATTATTTGCAAAAACAACTACATCATCTGCGAAATCTAAATGACTTAAATACTCTCCATTTACTTTCACTCCTTTAGTTTCCCATTTTAATCCACAAAATACTTCTTGCAGCACTGCTGTAAAAAGTTTTGGAGATATGGAGTCACCTTGTCTTACACCTTTCTCAATGTTGATTTTTCCAGTATCATTATGTAATCTAATTGTTGCTGTTGCATTTTTATAAATATTCTTTAAAATATGACAATATCCTGGATCTATACCTTGATGATCCAATGCTTTAATCACTGAAGAAATGTGTATAGAATCGAATGCTTTTTCATAATCTACAAATCCAAAACATAATGACAACTCATATTCATTTGTCCTTTCTATGACTTCTCTCAATACCTGGATATGATCTATTGTACTAAAACCACTTTTAAATCCAGCTTGTTCTCTTGTTTGGTGGAAATCCAAAGTTCTCTGTAGACGAGTTGTAATTATCTTGGTAAAAATTTTATATAAAACTGATAAAAGGCTGATAGGTCTGTAATTTCTAATATCTTCTTTATCACCTTTTTAAAATATTAATATTATTACTGCATTCTTCCAATCTTCCGGTACATCTTTATCATTTAGACATTTGGTATATAACTTTGCTAAAATTGTTTCTATTTCTTCACCTGCTTCTTTTAATATATCAATTATAATTCCATCATTTCCTGGAGCCTTTCCTTCATACATTTAATTGCATGTCTCACTTCTTTATTTAAAATTCTGGGCAATTCGGAAGATGTAATAGATATAGGAGGTACTTGTTCTTTATTACTATATAATTCTTGATAAAAATCTTCTACCAATTTTATGATGTCATCTCTCTTTTTAGTAATAATTCCATCTTTTTTTCTTATTGCAGATATAAATTTCCTACCAATACCAAAATGTTGTTTAACATTTTTGAGACTTTTATTTTCTTCTACAGCTTTCCTTGCTATTTCACAGTTATACTTTCTTATATCATTTTCAACTCTTTTCCATACCATTTTACAAAATTCGAGATATTCAATTCTTTTTAATACATCATTTTTATATATCTTCATATTCCTTCTTTTCTTCATAAATTCTCTAGTCTCAGTAGAAATTTTATTAGTCAATTGCTGCTTTTTTCTACCAGCTATCTTTGTTGCAGTTTTTAAAAGTGTATCAGTTATTTTCATATTAATTTCATTCAAATCTGAATCATGTTCAAAATCTCCTAACACTTGAAACCTATTGGTAAGTTCTAATTTAAATTCATTAGAATATTTCTGAAAATTAGGAATATCAATTGTAAATATTGTTTTTCTTAATAATTTTTGTCTCTCTAGTTTTACATTAACACGTAACTTACACCTTACTAATCGGTGATCACTTCCTGTGTTAAATTTATTAAGAACATTACAATCTTGAAATATGTATTTCCTGTTAGTCAAAATATAATCCAATTCTGCTGTATCTTCATTTGGATGCTTCCATGTCCATTTCCTTTTAATATTTTTCTCAAAAAAAGAATTCATAATATAAAGTTTTTCTTTTTCTGCAAACTCCACAAGAAAAAGTCCTCTCTCATTTCTATTACCATAACCAAAATTACCTACAGCAATTTCATCTTTTATTTGTCTACCAATTCTAGCATTAAAGTCTCCCATAACAATTTTAAAATGTTGTTTACTCTGATCAAAAGCCTTTTGTACATCCATATAAAAATCTTCTACTACTTCATCACTATGAGAACTTGTTGGGGCATAAACCTAAATTATCTGCATTTGGTATCTGCTATTAAGTTGTATAACTAATCTTGCCACTCTGTCCGATACACCATCAATCTCCACAATATTGTTCTTCCACTTTTTATTTATAATGAATCCTACTCCACTTGTATTTCCAATATGTGTGCCTTTATAATAGAGTATATGTCCACTTTTTAAATCAATTGTTTCTTCACCTTTTCTTCTAACTTCACAAAGTCCAATAATGTCCCATTTAATATAAGACAGTTCTTCTTCTAATTCTTGCAATCTTCCTTCACTTGAAAGTGATCTGCAGTTGTAAGTACCTAAATAAAAAGTTGTCGTCATTGCAGCTGTTATTACTATGTGATTATTCATATAGTATACGAACATGGATGGGCTGCTCACCAACACACATTAGCCAGCATGGTGAGTTTATTGGCTTTTTACCTCTGAGTTTAAGATCAAGAAACACCATGGTCTTTCTTCTCAGTGTCTGATAAGGCAGAATGAATGTTTATATATATATATATATATAATCACATGATAATAACCCAAACTTACCTAAATAATTTATCTTCTATCTGCTGACAAGACTATACAAGAAAAAGATGAATTTCACCTATCACTCTTGTCTAAGATCTTAATATAGACATAGACATCGGTCACAGAAGTTTAGCATTGAGAATTTTATATTCCATTAAGCAGGTAAATATGTTAAAGATTGTATTATTTGTTGTAAAAAAACAGGCAAAACTGTCTATACGTATTGCCACTCAGAAGCCAGAGTAATCAACGGATGCCATAAGACTTATATCTTGAATTACTTACAGCCTATTGTTGAATTAGTAAAAAAAAATTCAAGCTTTATTAATAACTTTCCAAATATATTTAATTCTCAGTAATAGCACAAAAGTTATAATACTTATCTGTGTTACTATTACTAATTCTTAATATATTTAAAGTCCAAATAAAGGTTAAATTTAAAAATAATAATAATTCAACTAGATATCAGAAACTGACAAAAAAATAATTATAGCAAATATAATATGTATTGCAAGACATAATAGTGAATTCAGAAGAAATTCATTTAAAAAAAGGACACCGAAAATGTCATGAACAGTAATAAAACATTTATAAAAGAAAATTGACTATATGATGACAAGTTTTCATTAGTGTTTGATTTAAATATTAATTAAAACAGAATTTATAATATAATAACTGTAAAAAAGTTATTGAACAAGGCAGTTAAAGAGTAGTTCAAATATTAATTAAAACAGAATTTGTTATTACCACATGATTTTTTTTTTCATATGTCATAGCATCGGCCAGGAGGCAAACCCGCAACAACCGTCTGCAACCAACTGCTTGCTTGCAAAAGGCTGCGCTGACCTCTCGGCTAACAATGCTTGACCACATGATATTAATTTATAAGTATGAATTGTTATGTTTAAGCACTGCTTTGTAGAATATAAGATTGGTTATTTAAAAAGTTAATATCCTTGGAAATAAAAAGATATGAAGAATAAAAAATATCACCAAAATGATAGACAGATAATAAATGGTTAACTGGGAGCAGCAATTGGATAGAAAAGTTCCTAAGGCTCTTGGAAAAAAAAATTCCGAGTTTACTCAACAAGAATCAAACTCAGGTTGTAAACAAATGTTAATAATGTAAAATATTTTTTCTAGATTTTTTTTTTTTTTTGTATACGATAAAACATGAGATCATTTATGCAGAGAAAGAGCTTAGGTAAAAAATGATCCTGAAAAGGATTCTGATAATTATATATATATATAATGTACAAAAAGAATTTGTGATGTTTTTGTCACACATCCTTGGGTACAGTAATGATCAGTATTTTTTTCAGGATTATCCACACAACATCTGGCCTTTCTTTATATAGAGAAAAACCACGCAAAACATTTGGCAGTTTTTATCCAGGTAAATATTTGAGACAAATTATATAAAACAGTTTTATTATTACAAAATATATTTAACATCAGTATTAAATTTTAAAAAAAAATGATGAAATGAAAACCTAAATTATTGGAAACAATATATATATATAAAACAAAACAAATTGATAATATCTTCATATATCGTTTCAATGCACAAAGAAATCAAAAGCAATAAAAGTCAAAATAATAAACAATTTAGAATTCAATCACTTCTGTTTCTTCACTATCTCCACTCCCCGACATTTACATTCAAATGCATTCAAAAAATTGAAGTTCAAGTCATGAACAAGATTTTTTTCAAATAACAAGTAGGCTTAAAAATTTTATTTCACAAAGTAGTATTATAGTTTACGTCACCGCCCAGTTATTAATTACAAGTAGATATAATTAGAAGAAAAGATCCCATAGTAATATACATTGTTAAAATGAGTTTGGGTATAATGAACAAAAAAATAAATTTTATTATGATTTCAATATTGAGTGATGTTAATGGTGAGGAACGAGAGAGAAGCTATTACTATAGTTAAGTATTTTTTTTAAAAAAAAAAACAAAACAATTATATTTCACTAATGGAAAGCAGTTATTTATTATAAGTATAATAATAAATATTAAGGGAATAACCTTAAGACTATGCACCTAAAATGTGGCAGTAGATACCTCTATAAATCTAAACACAAGATTAACGACTTTAAAAAACAAGAGCAGCCACCCTTCTCTTCGACCTAATTTTTAAATATATAGGTGAATCTAAAGCATTTTGATATGAGAGCTGAAGCTATTAAGTACTTCACTGATTAAGTCCGCAATTTGTATACAAATTAACATATGCAAAATCTTTCGATTTACAATGAGTCAATATAAAATTCTTATAATTAGAAACTTTTTAAAACAATTCATTATTGAATTTGAAAATATTTGAGTGTTTCACAAAGTGAAATAGAGTCTCTACTCTACTGTTTATGTATATATATATATATGATAAACAAAACAAGTTATAAATTTCGTAATTTGCTTTTAGCTTGCATTTTATGATCTAGATGGAGCTTTACCAATAGCTCTTAACAAGCTTTTGTTCACATAAACGCTGAGAGAGATAGAATTCAATATCTCTTTCATTGTCTCCCACCTCCAGACCATGGTTCGAGCTAGTGGCTTATGTCAGTGAAGGGTTGGAAGACTAGAAACTAGATCTAAATACTAAGTCTAAAATCAGCATTTATCAAACACGTTTCTATCAGTTTGAAAGCATGAAATTTCTCAGACACATAATGTCTTCAAATCCAGCTTAACAAACTAGATAGCTATATAGGAATCTGTTCAGTTTCATCATATAGTAAAAGCCTCTGCAATATATATCATTGCAAAAACCTTCAAGGGTACATTTATGATAAACAAAACAAGTTATAAATTTCGTAACTTGCTTTTAGCTTGCATTTTATGATCACTAGATGGGGCTTTACCAATAACTCCTAACAAGCTTTGTTTACATAAATGCTGAGAGAGATAGAATTCAATATCTGAGAAATTTCATGCTTTCAAACTGGTAGAAACATGCTTAATATATGCTGATTTTAGAGTTAGTATTTAGATCCAGTTTCTAGTCTTCCAACCCTTCACTGACATGAGCCATACTAGCTCAAAACCATGGTCTGGAGGTGGGAGACAACAAAAAAGATATTGAATTTTATCTATCTCAGTGTTTATGTAAACAAAGCTTGTTAGGAGCTATTGGTAAAGCTCCATCTAGTGATCATAAAATGCAAGCTAAAAGCAAGTTATGAAATTTATAACTTATTTTGTTTATCATAAATGTACCCTTGAAGGTTTTTGCAATAATATATATTGCAGAGGCTTTTACTATATGGCAAAACTGAACTGATTTCAGACCCATATAGCTATCTAGTTTGTTAAGCAGGATTTGAAGACATTACGTGTCTGAGAAATTTCATGCTTTCAAATTGATAGAAACATGTTTGATAAATGCTGATTTTAGAGTTAGTATTTAGATCTAATTTCTAGTCTTCCAACCCTTCACTGACATGAGCCAACTAGCTTGAAACCATGGTCTGGAGGTGGGAGACAATGAAAGAGATATTGAACTCTATTTCTCTCGATGTTAAATAAATGACTATCAGTGTTATAGATAGAAATAAAAGTGGGAGTAATACATAAAAATTAATGTGTTTACCTTTAATGGAACATTTATCCCACCTAAAAAAGTGATATTTTCTTTAAATTTTTCGTCATTCGGCTCTTCTTCATTTACTATAGGGGGATATACTACCCTGGAATGCATAATTTTTATTTTTTGAAAAATATTTTTTTAACATTAAAAATAATTAATTAGTATTTATGTATATTATATACTTTTTTCCCACACAACACTGTATACATGCACACACACATATATAATAAAAACTTTAAATTTTACTATTATCAGAACGAAACATCTCAAAATGTCACATGTTCAAATCTGCATTGATATCCATCTCTACATCCTGTACCTAGAACATCGATGTAAAAATGATTAATTAAAATTTTGCCCTATATTTTTCTAAGCATGAATAAACAATGATACCAAGTGCAGCTTGGATCTCTAGTTTCTGACTATCAGCAATCTTCATCATTAAGAAGTTTTGAATAAAAATATCCAATCAGCAGCCATATTTAATTTATTGTAAATATTTAAGGATATTAAAGTTTGGAATCCTTAAATATGTTGTAGAATTTATGAGATTCTTTGAGATGTTTTGTTTAATATATATCACCCTTGAAATAGAAAGACAAAGAGTCTATATGACTAAAATATACAGTCGCTGATCTATTGTCAGATTATTATAGCTCACATAGGTGTTGTATGGATATTTGTAATCAAGCTCATAAGAGTTGGAAATCAATAATCAGAACCTAATCTTGGGATCTGGCTTTCATTGCAATCTGGTGTTCACTAATTATTCATGCTTGGAGCAGAGTGATTAATTAATCATTCATATATAAATAACTCTAGGATAATATAGAGGCTGGATTATTATTGCCATGTGAAATTTAAATACTACACCAAAAAAATAAATAAAATAGCTTTATTTCTTGAAAGTTCATAAAAAGTTTGAACCCTGAAGTGCCAAAACTGGAATCAATCTGATAAACTTACACTCCAAGTCTGATACTCTTAACATTGCCATAAACCACACAGGACTTTATACACTATTATTTGTTCAAATAATAATGTATTCAAACAAAGAACATGGGAGAAAGCACAAAAAGTAAAAAAATTATTAACATATCAATTGGAAATTTTAATAATAAAAGATTACTATAGAACAGCGTTTTTTTGTATAGGTAAAACAAGAATCACTTTTTATTTTAAAATATAAATGTCTTTTTAATTATAAACCATTTTATTTCTTTTGGCTATAAATATTTAATAAAAATCTAGATTTGTCAACATCAAGCATATGATTGAATGGAGGAAAAGATATTTTTTAAAAAAAAAAAACGACAACAAATGAATATTTAAAAAATGGCTTTGTTCACTCTCTGATTCTTTTAAATGAAGCCTATGTCTACATTAAGCAGTTCCATGAACAAGGATATCTACAATATTTGGAATATTGAAAATTCAAAATGTCTTCATTAACATCAGTTGCAATCCTTCAAATGTCCATTATAATGCAGAATTACATCAGAACACAAAATCAAATACTTCTTTCAAGATTTGGTAGTAATAAATATAGTGTTTATAACAGGATGATTCTATATCTCCAAATTTTTTACAGCAGTTTTACAATAAGCATTTTGCAAATTAAAATGAAATACTAAGGGCGTAAAAGTAAATGAAGATTAAAACAGGCAAAACTCTCTATACGTATTGTCACTCAAAGCAAACCATAGTAATCAATGGATGCCAGAAGGCTTGTGCATAAAATCCTCATCTAGTGCCTACTCATCCAATATCCCCAGACTAGTTTCTGGCTTGTGGCCTTCGTCAGTGAGGAGGCTTAAATCTGTGAGCACTGCACCTAGATCTTAGGATCTAATGCAACCCTCCAGCAGCCACCTTTTATCTCTACTTAACTACAAAACTATGAGACAAATTGAAAATACTATAATATTTTCAATCCAAGCTCATTAGCTTATATAGTCATATAGGTCTGAACTAAGTTCAGTACCTATACATTTTGGTGTCTTTGGTTCTTTAATAACCATAGCCACCACTATCCTATTAGGCAGGATTGGTTTTAAGCCAATAAACATCACATGATCATCATTTCTTATGTTTGCTCTTAACTATTAGGCAAAACTCAGAGCAAGCATAAGAAATGTGATCATGTGATATTTACTGGCTTAAATGAAGATTATTTAAACCATCTAGATTTTGCAGATTATGCAGTTATTTTTGCAAACAATGCTTTAGAGCTTCAAAAAATGTTACAAGAATTATCATATAAAATCAAAAAAAGGAGGTCTAAAAATAAATGTTAAAAAAGATTAAAGAAATATTCAATAGACTTCTCACAAGAAGAAAATATAGATTGATGATCATGAATTAGAATTGATGGCTACAAATACCTTAGTCAGATTATTACTATACATAACATGAATAAAGTGTTTTAGGTAAAAGTAACTTAGTCTTAATATATATATATGTATGTGCGTATATTTAAAAAGAAATATTTTTATTATATGTGTTCTATCAATTCTTATATATGGATCTGAGACTTGAACACTTAACAGAAACATAATACACAGAGTTCCAACCACTCAATAAAGTACAAAGAATTGTATGATAGATGTAAAAAGAAGAAAACAATAATGAAATGTCATCATTAAAAGAATTAAGAGACTGAAATGAAGCTGGCATGAGAACTTTACTAGAAAAGACATTAATAGATGGGCTGTTGAAAATTTAAATAGGAACCCAAGAAAATGTAAAAAAAATCTAGAGAAAGACAACATGAATGAAATAAAATGGTTTGCTGCTACGGATCAGAGAGAAACTGAATTAAGTTTGATTTACAAGTACAAGTCAAACATTTCAGATGGTGGTTCCTTATTTTTCTGCACATTGTAGTTCATTATAAATCCAGTATATAATGACTGATCAGCCTTTCATTATAATGTTTCCTTTACTTACAGATCATAATTCACTAATTATAGTATAGAACAGGCAATAGATATTTTTTAATACTGGCTTTTGACCAAGCTATTTTGGTTGCATATTCACTTTCTCCTAGAATCACAGTATAAATAGAGATCACAACTTAAATAATATTTTTGCTCAACTTGATGATGATATTCTTGTAGATATTTTGTTCATAGCTTTTGTATGGTAAGCTACTGTCACCATATATATATATATATAGTGATCTTCACTACATGAATAATTAAGAATATAAGCATAAAAAGAAATGTTAAACTAAAGAGATTATTTTTTGATTCAACTAAGCTGACATGAAAGAATAAATCTAAAGAAGGTCATAAAGTTTCCATGAAGATAATAACTTCCAGTTAAGCTAGCCTTAAAATCCACAAACAAAATATTATGAAATAAATTTAATATTAGACAAACCAATAAATAATTACTAATTAGGTCTTTGGAATGAATATGAAATTAAAATTATGACTAAAGTAATAAATAAATTAGGATATAGATGACTAAATAGATGATGAAAATAAATGATAATAAAATAATAAAATGAAACAAGCCTAAGAATAAAGAGATGAGAAAGAAGATGTATTAGAATAATGAATGATTAAGATGATGATAGAATAAGAGCTAATGAATGATTAAAATGAGAATAGAATAAAAGCCAGTGAAGGGTGAATCAATTATGATAATGAATTAAGATTAAATATGAGAATGAAGAAATAAAAGAAAGATTAAGTTGAAATAGGAGAACAATGCTGATGATGGAGAATGAGTTCTCGAACTATAAACTAATATTATATTAAGTGATAGTAAGATAAGCTAAAATAAAATAGGAATTCCAAGCTTGACAAAACCAAAAATATTCACCATAAAGTCAAAACAAGCTATAAGTTTTAAGACAAAAGAAGAAATTTACATATTCAAGTTTTGTTGACTTTAATAAAATGGTGAATATAATATGACTTAAATCCAAGAACAATAAATAATTGTAGATATAAAATTTACCATAAATTCACAACTACACTGCAAATTAGTAACTTATTCTTCTCAGGGTTCAAACAACTTAAATATTATTATACAAGATATACTTGGATCAGTGAGAGGGATTTTGCCACTACCCAAATATAGCACACAAAACAGCTCTTAATACAAAATAGAATTAACGAACAATATTTGGTAATTCCAGATAAACTTTATAAACTCCATAAATATTATAAACTTTAAGCTTCAAGAAATACGAATACTTTTAATAATTAAACACAATAACTTACCGACTTTCTTTTATTAAATAATTATGGGCCATGTGATCAAGATTGGTGAATGATATATCTGATGGTTCAAATAAACAGGTTAAATCAAACTTAAGTGTTTTGTCTTTTAATACACTATTTAAAATAATATATGCACTTCAGGTTAACAATATTTTGATCACTAAGTGATGATGCTTTAAATATACTTTTAAAATATATGGGCTTCACAAAATTATTATGATATACTAACATATAGTTAAATATACTATATTGCTTGATGATGACTTTAAAATAATAAGATAATGTGTCGATAGCAATAACAATAATAATGTGTATGATGATTACCAATGAGACCACAGACAACTAAATAAACTTTTAAAACAACAAGATTTATTTACAGTATTTACAAATTTTCGTTAAACATCAGAAATAATTGAATATCTATCTTTTAGAAAACCTTATCTGAAACAAGACAGAGACATTATATAAAACAAGGTACATTCCATTGAATAGATTCATAATACACAAAATAGTATAGTACAGTGATACCTTTATTATCCCTATCATTATCAGTTATGTTTTTTTTATTTTATATGCATGCTAGCACAGGGATGTTAGTCACCAACTAAAAATTATTCAAATATTTAGGATATGTGAAAATTTTGAAATCTAAACTTAATGTTATAAAATAGCATGTTACATTATAGCTATTTTATTTATATCAGAATATGATATAATGTCAATTATTATATGTAGCACAGATAACAATTATTATCACTTGATATGAAGAAATTTATTATATTAATGTGAGGACAGACATCAGAAGTCAAATGTATACATGACACCAAAACCTTGCTTATGTCCACAACATAATCATTCCAATTATTAACCTATCTTACTGGTCCATCAGTGAATCACTGCTTGATAATAATATTAACATTGTACATGTGTATCCCTTATTATGCTATATAGAAATTTTATAATTATTAGTAAGTTATGGTTGTTTTGCCTGTAAACTGATGAAAGTACTATAGCATTATACATACACTATTCACCATTAGGCAAACACTATAAATGGACAAGTGTCCCTGAATCTAACTATTCTATCTTTGCTATCTAATTTTAAACTACCAAAAACTTCACCATACATGGTGGAAATAACTTTACAACATCATGAGGAATTAGACAATAAAGAGAGGCTCTACAAAACAACATTATATAGTTGTACAATAATATGGCTGATTCCAATACCTTTATTCTAGGTACAAAATGTATGGACATTGTCTCATCATAGGGAAACAGAATACATGCCACAAATATAATCCTCTCTAGGGATTAACTGTGCTAACTAAGCATTAACTATTTATCAGCCTTGACAACATAACCCTTTCATGAAATAAGCAATGGGAGAGTGCTCCATCTACCCATGCACAATATCAATGATAATATGCAATTATATGCTGCACATACTTATCAGATGAAAACTATCACAAATCCTTGTCAATACAATAGCAAGATAAAATACTTCTAACAATAAAAGTTAAAGTATAAATATCCCATTTTACAATGCCCAAACTAATATTATATTAAACAAACCAACATTGTAAGTCAACCAACCATTAATTATTTTAAAATAATGATAATGTTTCATTATACCAAGAAAAATTTAACAAATGTAAAATGCTTATATAAAATATTCCATATAATAAGACAATTGTGTCATTATGCCATACCTCTGACAAGTTATTCTGTCTGTTCGCCCATCAATAGAATATCAGAAGCTATTATCATTAATGGAAGAGATGAGTATCTCTCTCTATCTCTAAACAAACTAGATAAAATAATATATTTTAAACCAACCGGTAAAATAAAAATAATAATAACTGTATATATCTTTACATTAATCTATCTTTAATGCAAATATATAAATTCATACCACAATATTAAATATATATATATACCTTGATAACACATTAAACCAAATATACCATAATAGTAAACATGAGTAATAAAAAAAAAAATCATATTTTATTTCTTTTTCTTAGCTTATAATTTGTTTCCTTATTATTATGAGCTGACTGATGAGGGGAAAATGACATCATGGGCAAAATTTTTTATGAATAATGCCTCCATATATTTTATTGTTATTATACTTGATCCTGGTACAGTGAAACAAAATCAAACACTTCAAAACCGTATAGCCACAAAATAACAATACAACAGTGTTTATTAATATTTTTTGCAGACACTTTTCTTTAAAATTAAGCTATAGGTATAGTAAGGGCAACAAGATAAAATTTTCAAAATCATTTATTGATTTTTCAATCTGCAGTAACATCTGGAATAATTTTAAAACAATCCTGGCATTTTAAAACAGCCTCGTTTGACAATGGAGATTAAGAAGTAGATATTTATTTATTTATTTCTATCAGTAAATTTTAATATGTTCTTTAATAATACTAGGAAGAATTTATTCAATCATTTGCAATTATAAATACATTATCCTTGGCATTTATAAATACTTTAAGATTTTCATTTTCAATAACCAAGCAAAATAGTGCTATAAAAATTTTATCAGATGATTTTTCTTCTTTAATAAGAATAGGAAATAAGTTCACACATTTTTTTCTTTTAAAATTGACTAACTTCATATTATTTGAAGTGACTTTTAGTTTGTTTGACTTAAATCTTAAAAGTTTTATTCAAATTATTGTTTTTGCCAGATTTTTATTAATATTATAATTTTCAGCAAAACGTATTTTTCTTCTTTATTTATAAAAAACAGCACAAAAACATTTTTTTCTTGCCACTCTATATAATTCATGCATCAGTTTTAAATATATAAACTGACTAACATAGGTAAAACAAAAGTTCATGTTTACAGTTTCTTGTTTAGTCCTGAATTTGAATTGGTATTTTGTCAGACAATTGTTTTTCAATATGGCTTTCATTTTTCTTTTCCAGTATGAACTCCGGGAATTTTTTTAATCAATGGAAAAGTAGAGATAAAATGTACACAAGGAGTAAAATTTCTTATTCCATGATTTTAAGAATGCACTATCTTTTAATCTTGTTCAATTCAATCCCAGTATTTTAATTTTTTTCCAGATGTTTCTTTCTTTCTTTAATTTTGTAGGTGTTAGATGTTGAAGTCTTTCTGATTGTTCTTTCTTGATGGTCCCCCCTACAAACTCTGTTAAGTTATTTATACCTTGTATTACATTGAATTGTGGTATAATTAAAATAGACAAATAACAGATTAGTGAGAATATCATTAATATTACTCCATCTACCTTCATTTTGATAACTACCAAGAATATTCCATACTGTTTTAATTCACTATAAAAATATGCTTAAAAAATTGACTACAATTATTCATTTCCCAGATTTATAAATTTAATCTTTGTAATTACTATTCAATAATGATAAAATACCAAACATATTTATATCCCTAAGTTAATAATAATGCTATTAAATTATTATTTTATATCACTGAAAGCTTACAATGTGTGTGAAATCTTTTTTTACACTCAAGCAGATTTTCTAGTGTATCTTGAACAGTCTTTATTTAAAGTTATTTATTAAGCTATTAATGCCAGATCTATCTTTAAAATTTAAAATTTTGGACTACTTAATACAGTGACCTAGATAAAAGGTCACAATATATATATATATATATATATATATATCTAGGTCACAATATATATATATATATATTGAAACAATAGAAAAATAAGAAGGATGTATATTTAAAACATCAACACTACCACATTCATTATCATTTATTGGAAAAATTAACAGACATACAGGTGTATGGAGAAGTATATTATATTTATAATGGCCATACATTATTATAGTCATTTATGTAAGAATTAGAAATAGTAATTATTTTATGTCAAAGTGAGATCTTGAATTCTATTCTCAATTAATCATTACTAGTCCTATTTTTGTAAAGATCTTAAGGAAATATTCTAAAAGAAGCAAGGATTATACTATCATCAATAAGACTAAGTCACATCATTTAATAGTTTCATTTATAATCAGATATACCAAATAAATTTTTGGAGTATTATTTCCATTAAAGAAGATCACAAATAATAAAATACTTCCTAGATAACTTTTCAATATATTTTCAGCTTGGTGGATGATCAGGAATATAAACTATTTAACTATGCATTGAAAATGAGAGAAGATTTAACTTGTTAACTCCTACACCATCACAAATAGGACTCATTTTTTGCATTTAGTTAAAGTTACAATTTCCACAATAACTTCAGTTTACTTTATGTAAATATATTAAATATTGACATAACGATACCATAGCAATGGATGTAATAATAATAATAAAAAAAGTCATTCGTATAAATTACAATTTATTTTAAATTTAAAAATGTATAAACATCTTGAAAGTTATTAATTTTATATTTATTCATAAATTGTAAATTTTGATAAAGTTTAAAATTAAATTTTTGATAGGTTTATTACACTCTTCATAAAATTACAATTAAAATTATATATAAAAAGCCTCATCTATGATATTTTATATCATTCATCAGGAAATAAAGCTACAATCTCTAACACTTTGTTATAAATATTTTGGTTATATATAATATGTACTGGTTCCTCTAACAAATCAAAAAAAATATTGAGACCAAATTATTACATGTGTATTAAAAATAACTTTGATAAATATTTAAGAATAATTTTGCATAATTTACATATTTATATAACATCATCATCAACCATTATCAATACACTGCTCTCCAATCGCTAGCACCTCTTTTCCACATCATCCCTGCACACTTTCTTATTTCATCCATCCATCTCACGTGGTCTCTTTCTGGGTCTTTTACAATCTCTTGGAATCCAGTTTAAGATTTCAATTGTCCATCTACTATCATCTCTTCTAGCATTATGTCCAGCCCAACTCCACTTCAATCTTTTAATTTTTTCAATGAGGTCAGTAATACCTGTTTGTTCTCTTACCCATATATTGCGTTTTCGATCTCTTCTTGTTACTCCCAATATGCATCTCTCCATACTTCTTTGAGTGATCTGAAGTCTCTGTATTGCTCTTATATTAAGGGTCCAAGTCTCAGATCCATAAGTAAGAACTGGTAATACACATTTATTAAAAACCTTCCTTTTCAAACACATAGGCATATTTCCGTTTAGTATCAAGTTATTTTTACCAAAAGCACTCCAAACAAGTTTAATTCTATGATTAATTTCATCCATTATGTTTCCATATTAATAATCTGACCAAGATATTTGTAACTGTTAACTTCTTTTAATTTCATCATAATCAATCTTTATTTTCATATTTTGAGAAAATCCATTAAACATTACTTTAGTCTTTTTAACATTTATCTTTAGTCCTACTTTTATCTGATAACTCTTGCAACATTTCCTGCAACTTTAAAGCATTATTTGCAAAAACAACTACATCATCTGCAAAATCTAAATGATTTAAATAATTTCCATTTACTTTCACTCTTTTAGCTTCCCATTTTAATCCACAAAATACTTCTTGCAGTACTGCTGTAATAAGTTTTGGAGATATGGAATCACCCTGTCTTACACCCTTCTCAATGTTGACTTTCCTAGTATCATTATGTAATCTAATTGTTGCTGTTGTATTTTTATAAATATTCTTTAAAATATGACAATATCCTGGATCTATACCTTGATGATCCAATGCTTTAATCACTGAAGAAATGTTTATAGAATCAAATGCCTTTTCATAATCTACAAATCCAAAGCATAATGGCAACTCATGTTCATTTGCCCTTTCCATAACTTCTCTCAGTACCTGGATATGATCTACTGTACTAAAACAACTTTTAAAACCAGCTTGTTCTCTTGGTTGGTGGAAATCCAATGTTCTCTGTAGACTAGTTGTAATAATCTTGGTAAAATTTTTGTATAAAACTAATAAAAGGCTGATAGGTCTATAATTTCTAATATCTTCTTTATCATCTTTTTTTAAATATTAATACTGCATTCTTCCAATCATCTGATACATGTTTATCATTTAGACATTTGGTATATAACTTTGCTAAAAAAAATTCTATTTCTTCACCTGCTTCTTTTAATATATCAATTATAGTTCCATCATTACCTGAAGCTTTTTCTTTTTTCATAAATTTAATTGCATGTCTCACATCTTCATTTAAAATTCTGGGAAATTTGGAAGATATGATAGTTATAGGAGTATTTGTTCTTTATTACTATATAATTCTTGATAGAAGTCTTCTACCCATTTCATGATGTCATCTCTCTTTTTAATAATAATTCCATCTTTTTTTCTTATTGCAGATATAAATTTCTTACCAATACCAAAATGTTGTTTTACACTCTTAAGACTTTTATCCTCGTCTACAGTTTTCCTTGCTAGTTCACAGTTATACTTTTTTATACCATTTTCAATTCTTTTCCACACCATTTTACAAAATTCAAGCTATTCAATTCTTTTTACTGCATCATTTTTGTATATCTTCATATTCCTTCTTTTCTTCATAAATTCTCTAGTCTCAGTAGAAATTTTATTGGTGAATTGCTGCTTTTTTCTACCAGCTATCTTTGTTGCAGTTTTTGAAAATGTATCAGTTATTTTCATATTAATTTCATTAAAATCTGAATCATGTTCAAAATCTACTAATAATTGAAACCGATTTGTAAGATCTAATTTAAATTCATTAGAATGTTTCTGAAGATTAGGAATATCAACTGTTTGTTTTTTAAAATAATGTTTGTTTCTCTAATTTTGCATTAACACGTATCTTATATCTTACTGATCAATGATCACTTCCTGTGTTAATAAATAAGAACATTACAATCTTGAAATATGTATTTTCTATTAGTCAAAATATAATCTAATTCTGCTATACCTTCATTGGGATGCTTCCACGTCCATTTCCTTTTAACATTTTTCTCAAAAAAAGAATTCATAATATAAAGTTTTTCTTTTTCTGCAAACTCCACAAATCTATGTTCTCTCTCATTTCTATTACCATAATCAAAATTACCTACAGCATTTTCATCTTTCATTAGTTTACCAATTCTAGCATTAAAGTCTCCCATAACAATTTTAAAATGTTGTTTATTCTGATCAAAAGCCTTTTGTACATCCATATAAAAATCTTTTGCTATTTCATCACTATGAGAACTTGTTGGGGTATAAACCTGAATTATCTGCATTTTGGTATCTGCTATTAAGTTGTATAATTAATCTTGCCACTTTGTCCAATACACCATCAATCTCCATAATGTTATTCTTCCACTTTTTATTTATAATAAATTCTACTCCACTTATGTTTCCAATATTTATGTATTTATAGTAGAATAGATGTCCACATTATAAATCAATTGTCTCTTCACCTTCTAACTTCACAAAGTCCAATAATGTCCCATTTAATATAAGACAGTTCTTCTAATTCATGCAATCTTCCCTCACTTGAAAGTGATCTGCAGTTGTAAGTACCTAAATAAGGGTGCTAAGAATACCCTGATATATATATATATATATTAGCACGCTCTTAACTTTACATATTTGTAAGTGCAAGCTATATATAAGTCATGTGACATCTGACTTGTTACTATTAATATATATATATATAAAGAGCCTGCTAATAGCTCTAAACAAGCTTATTTATTTTTTAATGATAAATGCTATAAGAAAAAGTACCTGAAGCCTTTATCTATGATGGTCCCCATCCTCAGATCGGTTTCAAGCTGTGGCTCTCGTCAGTGCAGAAGCTAGGACATTAAATTCAAAATACTAACTCAAGCCAATCATTTATCTAATTATTAAATATTAAGAAAAAGATCTAAATCTTCAGACACCTACATGTCTTCAAATTCAGCTCTTTAGCCAAAGAAACTATATAGGCCTGAAATAAATTCAGTGAGCCCATATATTAGTAGGTTTAGCAACTTAATATAGCCAAAGCCCTAATAGCAAAATTATAATATTAGTAAAAATCACTCACCTAGCTCAAAACTGGTCTGGGGATGGGGACCATCATAGATAAAGGCTTCAGGTACTTTCTCTTGTAGCATTTATAATTAAACAATAAATAAATAAGCTTGTTTAGAGCTATTAGCAGGCTCTTTATATATTACATATTGGTAATACAAGCTATATAGGTCATGTGACAGATGACTAATTTTTACTAATATTATAATTTTGCTATTAGGGCTTTGGCTATATTAAATTGCTAAGCCTACTAATATATGGGATCACTGAATTTAATTCAGGCGCATATAGTTTCTTTTGTTAAAGGGCTGAATTTGAAGACATATAGGTGTCTGAAGATTTAGATCTTTTTCTTAATATTTAATAATTAGATAAATGCTTGGCATGAGTTAGTATTTTGAATCTAATGTCCTCGCTTCCCATTGACCAGAGAGCCATAGCTCGAAACCGGTCTGGGATGGAGCCCATCATAGATAAAGGCTTCAGGTACTTTCACTTGTAGAATTTATCATTAAAAAATAAATAAATAAGCTTGTTTAGAGCTATTAGCAGGCTCCTTATATATTATATATTGGTAATACAAGCTATATAGGTCATGTGACAGGTGACTGATTTTTACTAATATATATATATATACCCTTTTACATTAAAACTTTCTTAAAAAAATTTAATAATTCTGGATAATTTTTTAAATATTTGTTTTAAATTAATAACAGCATTTAGCCTCTCTTTATTTTATTCATGTAACTCACACTTTAATGATAGCTACATTATATATATATATAAATTATAAGTTTTGGGGATATACCGTGTCTCATTTTCCATTGATCACCGATATTTCGACGGAATAGCAACCGCCATTTTCAAGGTTAACTTTTGAAAGAAAAAACATTAGATCTTAACAAATAACGTGACTGTGTGCGAGATGAGCACAACATATTCCAGATATGTGGAAACCTCTCTTTTTATCCAATATTAACTTAAAATTAACAGGTAAAAATACTGAGGAAAATAAACATTTTGATAAGCCTCATATTGTGAATGCTGAACTGGAATCTCATTTCTCATCTCGCACACAGTCACGTTATTTGTTAAGATCTAATGGTTTTTCTTTCAAAAGTTAACCTTGAAAATGGCGGTTGCTATTCCATCGAAATATCGGTGCTCAATGAAAAATAAGACACGGTATATCCCAAAAACTTATAATTTATCTACATCATATAACCGTGAAAACATTAAGTATAATATATATATATATATATAAACATTACAAGCATAAAGCTAAACTAGTTCTTTACACTTGAGAAGTCTGCTTGTAGCAGTGAAACTGTAGGTTGGGTTTTAATATTATTTTTATGCTGGTCTGGTTTAATTTTGGATTTGGGGTAGTTTTGATATATATATATTTGAACCCAGACTCTCAAGCTCCCTTTAGTCATCCACTCCATCTTATACAATCGATACACATGATCACATACACCTAGCTTAAAATATAAATACTATACATGTATTTAAAATATTACATATTTAGCCTGTATTCTGCCTGTCCATCTTCTGTGTATTTAAATGGGCTTAAGGTCCTAAGTATGAGGGTTCAGATTGATTTACAGTCAAGGATGAGTATGACACAACAAAAATTGTAAAACAAGGGGTTTGAATACACCATCATCAGATTTTCAATGATATGTGTGGCTGAAGAGTTAGAGAGTAGAGAGTATTGAAGCCTGTCATTAAAGGTTAGAGAATTGCTATCTTAATATAAACTGAGCACTGATTGTATATATGTGCGGGAGATGATGATTTGAACCAGTTAATGAATGCTGGTTTAGCAACAAATACATATATTGGAGATCATTTATCCTTTTCACATGTATGTGGTCATGTGTATCGGTTGTATAAGATGGAGTGGATGACTAAAAGGAGCTTGAAAGTCTGGGTTCAAATCCCTCTAATTATACCTAGCTTAAAATATAAATACTATACAAGTATTTAAAATATTTTACATATATATAAAGAGCAGTAATTGTTCATCCACAAGATCTTAAAAGTAAATTAAAACCACTCTTTATTTTTTTTGAAAGGCTATGATGAAATATTTAGCAGTCAAATTTGAAGACTCAGTTGTTTAATACCTCCCGTTTACCTGAGAAGCAAATATTGTTTGGAAAATACATGCATAGTGAAAGAGGGTAATATGAGTTTCATATTGGAAATATGATGAAATGTATTTGAAATGAGAAAAAATTGATTAAAAACAATATATATATATATTGAAATTAGTAATGTATTATTCATTTCAGTGTCAGCCAAATGGCTTTCATATGGGTGAAATATTAAATATGTATATATTTAAAACTCTCTTGCCAAAGAATGTATTGCAAATAACACAATTAGATAAGAGATTTAAAAAAAATTCAGATAATTAAAGTGTTATGCAAATTAATCAAAGTGTTTTTCAGAAATTCTGTAATTACAATAAAAAGTTGTTTATGAAAACTGGAACTGATTGTTCAAAACAGAAATAAATAAAACTTATATAAAATCAATTTTCTTGTTGCATTTATTCTGGACTTTCACCTTATTCAAATTACATTGGATCTTCATTATACTTAGTGAGCAGAAGAAGGAAAAGCTACCATCCGCTAAGCTAACCTGGACATCAAAAAAACATGATATCTATTTGAATAAATCTGGTTAAAATGAAGAAACAATGTTTATTTTATATTGCAAAACTGAAGATTGTTAATATATATCATGACCACATATGAACTGTTTAATATTTCCCATCAAAAAAAACTATGGTTATCTTGCTTTATTTTACATTTAAAAGGACTATTTGGACTTTATCTTAACTATTTTAAATCTATATTTAATACTAATACATTATATCTTGTTTAAAACAGGAGGCAAAGTTTTAAAAAAAATTAATTAAAATTAGTTGCATTTTAAAGCAGCTGGAGTAAAAAAGAGATTTGCTCTGTATTTTATATGTAATGTTAACATTTTATAAAGAACTTTTCTTTTAATACATGTTAACCAAATGTTATTTTGTTGAAATTGTCAGTTTAAAAAAATAAATAAATAAATAACCATAATAATGGAAAATGTATTATCCATTTTAAATGTAATGAATCCATGCATAAATAGTCCAAGTGTTAAATAATTAGAGTAAATAATTATTAATAGCTTTAAATTAATGGTATCCATGGGATTCATATAGTTAACTCTGATTTCATTTCTGAGAATTAGATCTTATGTAGGTGGCCTTATAGTGTGTGTGTATATATATGTATGTATGTATGCAGTTGTTTGTTTACTACCGAATAGTTTAAATATACTGGTATTCATATGATTCATTTCTATTTGTTTTAATAAATTAGATATCAGACTTAAAATAAGCCATCCCTATAGAAGTTGTAATTTTATTAAATTAGGATTTGGACATAAAAATGGCCATTCCTTGTAGTTACTGTTGTAGAAAGGTATAGTGGTTACATTTATCCCATGTTAAATATATGCATGTGTCTATACTAAGAAACTTATGAGTCAAATAAATGTCTTATATTTATGGGTTCATCCATATGTAGAGTTATATTTTAAGTTTATTAAAGTTCAAGATTCACTGTATAGCAAATGTACTCTATTATATAACTGTATTAATATTATAGTATAATTGAAGATTAAGATTAAATTTAGCAAAGAAACCTTGGACAGTTTATAAATAATTATTGTTTTCCTGCATGCATATGAAATAAGACAATAACATATAAGAGATTGGAGAAAAGGCTTCGTTAAAGAAAGTAAATTGTATGCTGACTGACAATCATATTTTGTAATAAAAAAATTATTATTACAATGGGTTAGCCTTTTAAATGTAATATTGTATGGTCTATATTCGTTCATCGGGACTAACTTGTGTTCTTCATGATCTAGCCAGGTATTGCAAACAGAAGTTGTGTGCAGTAGTCATCATTATCCTATTAAATAAAAGATTATTAAAAATATATATGCTGATCTATTTCCTGATGTCTAAAATCAGGTGGTACCTATATAAATTATATGGAATTTTAAAAAATTTAAATCATTAAAACATGCTTTGTCTGACTATTACAATATAAAAAAAATATAAATAATTAAAACATGTTTAATCTATTACAATATATATATATATTGTAATAGATGAAACATATTTTAATGATATATAGGTTGTTTTCTCATCCCTGGTGTTCGCTGCGGGATGGCCTTGATGCTAATCAAAAACATATACATATAATGATTCCGGGGCGGACCTGTGTGATTGATTTGATATAAAAAGATCTGATGTATTAGATTTCTAATAAAATATTCTAGTAACTAATACTATTATATGACGTTAGTCTTTCATTTTTGTAAATGTTTATTAATCTTATATTGTTTTTTAGTTTGTGTGTGTGTCTTTAAAGTTATGGTGTTTTTTTCTAATTTTTTTTTTTTTGACTTTATTTTTGTCTTTTTAAAGTTACGGTATTTTTTTCAAGAGTAAATCAATCATTTTATTAAAAAGCAATACGTAATAAATAAATGTTGATTAATCTTATATTGTTTTTTCAGTTTGTGTGTGAGTCTTTAAAGTTACGGTGTTTTTCTAATTATTTTTGACTTTAGATGTGTCTTTTTAAAGTTACAGTATTTTTTGTTTGTCAAGAGTCAGTGAATTATTTTATTAAAAAGCAATATGTAATTATAAATCTATAAAAAGTAATGTAATTTAGACATTTACTATTATGATTTTGTGTGTGTTTTAATGATACACATTCATCACTACAAATGGAAAATAATTCAAGGCAACAACTCAAAAGAAAAACAAACCCTCCCAAATATTTAATTAAAGGATTCTATGTTAAGTTCGAAGACTAACAAATAATCTTCGAACTTGGGGGAAGTATTGTTATGTAGGTGTATAATTAAAATACACACAAAATAATAATAGTAAATGTTGTAAATGGGTATTTAATATTGAATCATATGTATGTGTATCAATTGTCGCATATACATACGCAAGTTATATATATATATATATATATATGTGAAGATAAAAAAAATACTTCATTAATTTAAAATCATCTTAGACTTTAATAGCTGTGTTATTTTGTAAAACAGAAAAAAAAATCCTTTGAGATAGGAAGGTTAATTAACTAAGGAACTATGCAGATCAACAAGATGAATAATTAATTAAAAAAGTAATCGGACTGCAAAAGGGGTAATCAATCAAAGTAAAAGGTAAGTCTAAATCTGCTTCTGCAAGTAAACTGGGAGAAATTGATCCGACCAGGATGGACAAGATTTGACCAATCAAATCCAAAAATATTCAGAACTGGTGAAATGAGTGCAAGTGTAAAGCATCGGCAAACTGAGAGTTCTATCCGATGCAGATGAACTGTGAAAGGCACTGAACATCGCTTATTTAGCACGGTAGTGGACTGCTGGCCTCCGAACGTCCAAGAGTCAGCATAATAGGGACTGTAAAATAGGTCGCATAGATCTTTATTCTTCTTATTTTGGTATACCTTCAGGTTTTGTTGATCTAAATGTATAATGATTGTTTTAATGTATGTGTAAATATGTAGATATTAGTGTATTGTAATTAAATCTTCTGCTTTTCTTATTCTACCAGCGTTAGTCTCAGGGAGTATGATTCTTATATGCATATATAGGCAGGGCAAGGTTGGCTTACTGCATAGATTGTTCATCAGCGAGTATTATATAGAACTGGTGGACATAACAGATCTTTATTAGCATGAATTCGAATTTCCTCACCACAAAGACACTTTTTCTGTTTCAACAGGATATTTTTATTTTTGCAAATGCACCACAGTGCTGGCTTCAGTTGATGGCAATTGCCATGGCAGCCATCTTACTTGTTCTTGAATGAATTCTCGCGAGAACATTATTTGTCGCATGATTGTCAAAGAAATGCTGGCGTGTACCCTTTCAAATAACTTTTTGAGGGTTACACATTCCTCATGGAAGCTTCACGTCATTATTAATAAACTTACAATACTAAAGTAAGTTACATCACATTAAAAAAAAATATGTCTAATCAAATTTTAAAAAACTATGACTGGATCAAATACACACACTCTCACACCAAACTACAGAGATAATAGATATTCGAAGATTACGAGAAAATGAATAACAAAATCAACTACGGCAGCCAATAAAGGCATTTCTCTTTGCTTTTAGCATAGAAAAAAAGCCATAACTGGCAGCCGTCATCTGGAACTGTCATCGGGAACTCTTTCTGTGTTTTATCATAGAAAGAAGTCTCTTTGTGTTGGCTTCTATCACCACCCAACATAACGTGAGAACTCTTTTTCTGTGTTTATAGCGTAAAAAATTTCCTCATTTGTTGGGTGAATGCTGGTGAAATGGTATATTTCTAGGAATTTACCTAAAAATAGCGACATTTTGAGGCGAACACCAGGGATGAGAAAACAACCGATATATATATATATATATATATATCAATATATCAAGGGCAAAGATTTCCTATATTGAATGGAATGAGTGCTTCTGTAGAAGAATTCACTAAAAAATTCAAAAGCTTTAGCTAAAATTCAATTTTAAATATTTAATAAAATATGTACTTATTCAATCTCACAAAATCAATCCAATAAGTTGCACATGCACTAGGGTAATAAGAACAATAAGTACATTAGTGTACATAAACTATTTTGCTAAACATAAAAAAAGAAGAATGAACAATTCAAAGTCATTATTTTTTAATTGGTTATGTGAATTGTATAGTATAATATCTTGAGAAGGTCTCAATGGAGATGAAAGCCAGTTTGATAAATATTTAAATATAGTTATTAATAGTTGTTTATTTCAATCTTGTTTGATTATTCATTTATGTATTTGTGACATTATGGACAAATAAATTATATTGGATACTTGACCATTATAGTGATTTATTTATTCATTATTTTTTGTATGGAATTTCTATTAATTTCAATTTTTTTACCAACAGTTGAACTGTTTTTATATAAGGCAAATAATGAGTTTGACCATCACATTATTTGCAATATTCATTGATTATAAGAATTCAAACAATGCTAAAATGTAATTAATAGTTAAAACTTAAGAATGTTAAAAGTATTTAGAAAATAAAAATATCTTGATAATGAATTCTCTATACTTAACTAGACAGAGTCTAATTTACTGATTTACAGATAAGAAAGTGAATCTGGATGTTTGCAATATGTATATATAAGCTATTACGTAAAAATTGTTGTGGCAACTAAAATAAAAACATAAAAAAAAATATGTAGTGTGCTTCTGTACCTAAAAAAGTAACGCTTCATCACTGATATATAATTTATAATTGTTAATGATTTTTTGATGAAAATCTCCATGTATATGATTCAAAGCTACCTTAATTAGATTTCTCAAATGTCTAAGAAATATTAATCTCTTTTATGTCCCTGATATATCATGTTAACCTAACTGAATACTTTTCCAATAAGGTACTAGTTTTATAACAAAAGTTAAAGCTCTGCATGAAAATATATCTGTGATTGCATAGAAGCATGAACTCCTTTTTAATTTAGATTTTTCTATAGAACTGCATATTTGGTTGCCAAAATTTCCATTGATTAATGAAAAGTTTGATAAGGCTAGAAAATTTTTTTACAAGACTTAGCAGAGAAATAGAACAGGCCTATGATTCTTTTCAGCACCTTGGTAAGTCTAACGAAAATGGTTTTAAAACATATACATGAAATTTTCTATCAGATAACCATAAACAAACATCTTTTATCCATAAAAATATTAAAATTAACACATACATATATATATATGTTTTTAAATTACCAAAGTTCCATACAAAATACTGTCTTATCCACATCAGTGACAGATCTAAAAATAAGAAGATATATTATTAATTTTTTTTTAATGATTAAAGGCAATAAATATTATAATAACAAGCACAACAAAAGAGAAGATTGCTATAAGGATTTATTTTCAAGTTGACAAAAACATGTAATGTATTACATAAGTATTAACAGCATTAATCCAATTATGTGATGTGATAAAAAATGATCTCCTGAGATGAAATCAGAAGTTTCTTTACACAAGTCAAAATCCCTGTTATCAAGATATATATATATATTCTGTCTTTCTGGATCTATTATCATCATCATTTTCAACCTTTATAGTGAAGGTCTCTCCAAGTTCAATCCATCTTCTCCAATCTTTAGTCTCTCTTCCCCACATCACCTCATTACACTTCTTTATTTCATCCATCTCACATGTGGTCTCTTTCTAGATCTTTTAATTGATAAACATATTAGTGTTTATGCATGAGTTATTATTTGAAATGTCACTGTTATTTTCAAAGCAGATGTATAAAGTATTTTCAATTGTAATGAAAAAAAAATCACTGTTTAGTTCATAAACATCTAAAAAACTATGGTGTAATACACTTAAGGTTTCATGCTGTTCTATTGTAAATTAAGACTCAGTGAGTAATATATGAAGAGATTTATAGCTTCATGCTTTCAAGCCAAGATGGTTAATACTGGCTTATATATATAAAAAGTTAAGTCAGGAAGAGGGTGGGACCAGCCTTTTCTTATCAAAAACTGTCATGTGTTGCGGCTTGATTGTTCTTCAGACTGCTGTCTTAACATTTGATTGGATGTCTGAAAAGCAATAGTAGGCACATGCAAGAGATATGGTAACCTCTCAATTTATTACTGATTTAACAACGATATGCGATTTATATAATAAATAAATAACCATAAATGCAACTACTTTTCATCTTAATTTTCAAATCATTTTTCCAGTCCTGTTTCATTTATTTTTCTTCTATCCTTTTATAATAAAAACCACACCAATAATTTTACTATCTTACTCCCAATTTCATTATGAAAACCCAAATAAAAAATTATAAAATCTCTACTTTCTTTACTTTAAAATTTCTCCTACACAATGTATTAATTATTCTGAAGCAAATATTCAATACTTCCCCTTCCATCATATAAACCACATCTAGACCCCAAATGCTTATTTCATTTTTGCCTTCTTTGCCACATATCTAAACCTCTGTCCTTACATCAAATAATAATGAGGCTTTCTTTAGTTTTATATAATTCTAATTCATTTTTTATTCATATTCATTTTTCATAACTCTATTACTTTTTCTCTAACCATCTCATCTATTCTCTTTTTCTAACCTTGTAATTTACCTGTAATTCATTCTTTGTACATTTTATCTTTTTTCATATACATGGAAACAAATTGCCTATGTGTTAACTATGCATAGTCGAAAACGTTTTCTTTCCAACATGTTTGCTGTCCTCTCCATATATTCCAATTGAACACCATTTTTCCTTAATCGATTTTCATTCATACATTGAAACCTTTCAAATAGTTTAAATTTTTAAATTTTCTTCATTAAAAAAGAAGAAAACTTTACTTCCCCTTGATTAATCTCATTTGCAATTCATAATTTATTGCCCAGTGTAAATCTATCCAGTTTTTTTCATATTCTACCTAAAAATTTCTGAGTTGGTACTGCTATCTGATGTCCATTGATTACTATATTTTCATAGAGGATTCTAAAATAAAATCTCAAGTGAATTACTGCTGTTAATATGTATGTTAAAGCTACAAAACCAACTGATGATTTAATATCATCCAGGCATATAATATATATATAATTACAAATATCCAGTAACGCCCTCTGTTTAAAAGTCTATATCTCAATAATAGCGCTATTATTGAGATATAGACTTTTAAACAGAGGGCGTTGCTGGATATTTGTAATTGTATAATGTTATATATTTGTATAATTATTTCAGTTAGTGTTAACAGTAACTTTCTTTTCATATATATATATATATTAATTTTAACAGTCTAAAACCAAACAATGGCTATTAAATATGTAGCACCAAAAATATATAATATTTCTGAAGTAAATATTATTATACATTCTCAATGCTATGTATTTAATAGTCATTTGTTTACAGAATTGTTAAAATTAGATTGCCATTAATGTTATGTTTCACTCCTAGAAAATATCAGTTATTAGTCTCTACCCATCTAAGATTTTGGAAACTGATTATAAATGGATTCATTTTACATCTGTTTAATAGAGTGATATGACAAGGTTTTATTTGCACGTTTATTAAACTGAAAGTCTGAAATTCTGACTTATAAAGGAATCTTATATAGTATATGCATATGAAGATTAAACTAATAAACATCACATGATCACTATTTTTTATGTTTACATAAGCTGTTAAAATAGAGACCAAACACTCCATATATTAATACCAACCAGTATAAGCTAGAGTAATTAATGGATTTTAAAGGTTTGTGCATAAAATATCTATCTAGTGCCTAGTCATACAATATTCCCAGTCTAGTAGTCTCTAGCTTGTATTCTTCATCAGTGAGAAGCCTAGGATCTGAGAGCACTGCACCACTCCCCACTGATGAAAGCCACAAACTAGAGACTAGTCTGGGAATATTGGATGAGTAGATGCTAGATAGAGATTTTATGCATAAACCTTCCATCCATTAATTAGTCTGGCTTACTCTGGGTGGCACTATTGTATGGAGAGTTTTGCATACGAAGATTATTGTTTCAGAAACATTATTATATAATATGAACTCTTTTGCATTGCTTTTTATTCACTTTTCTTCCTGTTACTCCATTTCATGTATTTTCTAAATAATTCAAATAATCGAAACTATATATATTAATAAGAATACACTTTTAGATAGAATATTGTTCTTTTTTTTCTAACTGTTTAGTATGATAAAAAATGTACTGTATATAAATAATATTAAATAAATCATATAATATAAAATATCTTTATATAACAGCAATAATATATATATATAATAACAACAATAATACACATATAAGCTTTTTTTAGCAAATAGTAATTTTTATATAAAGATATTTTATATTACATTATACGGTATGATTTATTTAAATATATGTGAATGCAGCATAATGGATTAAACTTCTTTCCATTTTTGATGAAAACAATATTCCAAATATATTTCTCTTTATACTTTCCATAACTCAAAAAATCTTTTTCAATAAGTTTAGGATTGTCAAGCTTGGTAGTCGAGTGGTCAGCACAGCTGCCTTACAAGCAGTTGTCCTGGGTTCACTTCCCAGCCGATGCTTTGACACATGGAAAAATAAGTTAAGGATTTTTCTTTCAAGATAGCTAGCTCCTAACCAATCCAGGTAACCATCTAATATTGATCAGTAAATGAGTATCTAGATTTTCATAAATAGAGAATAAAATAATGATGGAAATAAGCTGAAACTCTCAACATCCAATAATTGGCAAGCCTGCTGAGCACCATCTCCTCCTTCATTATTTTAATATGAGGATTATTGGAGAGCTCTTTGATACTATAGTGAGCTATTTAAATGTTGTTTTATCTACATAATAATTAGTTATAAAATGTAAAATACTGATATACTTTCAATTTATCTAGAACTAGAGCTATATTTCTTTTAAATCTTACTTAATGCCAATATATGAAAAAAAAAGACATAAAGGCCCAGAAATGAAGCTTTTAATTGAAGAAGGGAAATAAAAATTCAAACAATAATTATTTTTTTAAATATTGGTTTGATAACATCAAAAGGAAGCCTAGTTTCATTTCTAATTAAAAAGGAGAACATCGAAAATAAAATCATATCAAAACAAAACAACAGATACATATTTTGCCAATGAGACAAAAGCAAACATATTCTAGAATATTTCATGAAGATAAACATCAACTGTTGTGTCTGGAGAGATGATACAAAGGCAACAATAAAGTTTATTGATCGTTTATTAATCAACTATGACAATGTTTATATTTACAAAAGTTTATGTTCACTTGATTTCTGAACCAGCATGACTAACATTACAAAGTAAATATTTACTATATAAGATTTGCTATAATACAAATTTAAGTCAGTAGGATAAAGCCCACCTTAATATTTTTAGGACAATCTAACACTTATTTTTAATTTCCTAATGTTTTAAGAATTAATTATACCTGTGATATCACAATAATGGTTGTTATGAAAAAGTACTTGTATATATTGTATATTGTAACTTTATTCTATCACTTAGCCTATACATCGGTATACAAAAATAGTTATGGTACACAATTGTACATATTTCTAACCCTTGTTAGAGCCATCAATTTTATGTAATGCTGGTCAATGAAACTTTGTCTATTCAAACTGAGGATGCCAATCTAAGTATTAAAAAAATAGAAAAGTTGGGAATAACTAACACTGTATAATATATAAACCATCATTGATACCGATTTGAATGAAGTTATGTAATGCTTGAGATACAAAGGAACCATAACTACTTGAAATGGTGATTAATACCTAAACAAAACTAATTAGGAACATTTTTCCTGTGGGCAAAGTTATTGTCTTTTTTTTTAATTATGGGCACCACAATATATATATACAGCTAATTACACATCATTATATTTTCATTATCTGGTTTGTATTAAGCATGATTTTTTATGATTATCAAGACATTTAAAGTTGTATTTAGATAATAAGAAATGTTAAATGTTTATAATAAAATATGAATTTAATAAACAAATTTAATAAAGAAAAGATTAAACAAAAATTTTAGTTAGTATATTGATTAAATATTATAATAGATTTGAATGAGAAGAATTAAATTAATTAAAATAATGCTATTTAAAAAGTTAGCTTGTACATAAGATAAATTCATATAATAAATATGCCCTTGCAACTACAAATACACTTGGAACCATATATTCCCATCAGAACTAAATCACAAATTATATTAAAATTATTATTATCATATATTATTGATATACAGAATTGCTACATATAAGTATATACCAAAATTTATAAATATGTTATTTTGAATTAATTAAAGCAAATTCGATTTTATTTAATAAATTAAAATAAACACATTGATTTACAAAAGCTTTACAATTCAGAATTGAAAATTAGATAATAATGCTTTTTTCCCCAGCTATTTAAAGAAAATAATTTTATGACCAGATTGAAATACTTGATTCTTGATCCTTGCAAAAAATAAATTCTTTAGTTCTAAATCTTGGGTATTTTTTTTTTAAAGGTACCTTATAGAAAATTTATAATTGAATTTTCTTTAGATGGATCTGCTATAGCGGAACTTCTACAATTGATAAAGTATTACTGTTGGTTAAAGCCCCTTGGAGATTTATTGCTGTCTTATCTTCAGGTCATTCAACCAACAACTGCCCTGATCCCATTACATCTTATGTAATTGTTTTCAGAGATTCCAAATTGTGTTTTAAAATTGTTTCTCACTTCTTGTTCAAATTCAAACTAAACTATATCAAAAATAGCAATGTTTATATACATATAAAAGTGTTTTAATGGATTTTTATTAATTAAATCTAAATATAGAATAAGGTCATTTCTCCCCCTTTAAAACTAAAAGTAGTTAAATAAGAATCCTATCATTTTATAATTTATTTTTTTAAAAAAGGAAATAAAATAAAATTACATTTCTAAAATAATACGAAAATAAAATAAATGTAACGTATATATATTATGCACACAAATACTTACATAAAATAATAATTAAGCCAAAACTCCTTAAATATTTCTATCATCTGTAGCTTAATTTATTTACATCACATAGATATTATTTTACAAAACAATGAAGTTATGATCATTATCATCAATGATAATTCTGCTCAATATATAGAGAGAGGATGGCTGATCTTTTCTCTTAAAAATTTTGATTTTGTGTTTTGGATTGAGAAAATTTCATGTACTTAATAAACCGGTGCTGGAGTATTAATTTTGGGGTATTACATAATATTAATTAGTGGGAAGTTTATATTTACTTTGTTATTTGATTTGAACAATTTTGCAAAAGTCAATTAAAATTGCCTTTTAAAGCAATATGAAATATAGCTTTAAAAAATTTATTATGATTGATTTAAAATCTTCTTTCCAAAGTGCTTCAGATAAGCCTCTATAAATGAAGTGATATAAAAGAGAGAGATGGACAGATCTTTTCTCTTAAAAAGTTTTATCTTGTGCTTTGGATTGACAGTATTTCAATAAAACAGTGTTGGAGTATTAATCTTGATGTATTATATATATATGGTGAAAGAAGATTTCCATGGGAAAATGAATTCTATGGTTATTCTTTATGATTGATTTACTTTACTGATTTCTTTGTCTATAATCTGCTTATTGCACTGATTAAAAATTTGGTTTTTAAATTCATTTTTTCTTGTTCTATGGAGAACAGTTTATTGGATTCAATCACTACATAGATAATGTGGTACAGTCTCTTTTATAATGATCCAAAAGAAAGTGAAGATCGAATCTAACCACAATCTGCACTACAAGGGTGTCATCTAGGCATTTGAGCTTAGAAAAATTTATAAAGTAGGCAGATACGCGCTGTTAAGATCCCACTTTATTTTATATTTAGATCATTAGCCCATTGTCACTAGCTCATGGAGATGCAGAGCTAAGAAATAACTTGTTTTGTATATATAAAAAATAAAATCCACTGCCAGTAATTAACACAGAAACAATATTTATTTACGCACATATAAATTTGGAATCATTTTAAATTTTGAGGAATAATAATATTATTATTTTAAATTTTACCATTCTTTTAATTTAACTTATTATTTTAAAATTTTAAATCATCTGTACAGATGAAATTTATATTTATTTTAAGATTGTCGCGTATGAATAAATTTAATATTTTATTAAGATCGTCAAGTATGAGTAGACTACATAGATTGTATTTGAAAAGAAAATGTTCTATCCCTTATTTAATCTTAGGCCAAAAGTTCGCAGCCAAACCAATGTCAATCCATCGGATATATCGATATATTCAATGCAGCATGAATACAACAACACAAAATATTATACTGTCAGGAATGTTCATCTGAACAGTAAGTAGAGTTAAAGAAGACATTGTCTCTCAACCAATAGGAATGCTACATCTGTTGGTGAGTAGAACAATAAACAAAAAACTCCATAGGAATGGACTGCGGTCCTTTTTGCCAACTTACAATCCCATCCATAGGCAAACAGAAGGTGTGTGGCGTATATATGCAATCCTGCCCATAGCGGATCTCCTGCTACATTTACTAATTACATCGATAATCTAATCCATTGACCCAATTTAACTATGAAACAAATAACCTAAGATTACCCTCCCTTAAACTATATATATAACTTTACAAATCTATATAGCCATTCACGCCCAACTTAAATTTAACATTTAGAAACGTTTGCACAGATGAATTTTATACAATTTGTTTTATAATGTTGAGTATAGATCGGCTGCATAGATTCCACGGTTAAAAACATTTCAAAATAAACACAACTGATCAAAATACAAAATCATCGATAACATCAATTGCATAGGGAATACAAAAAAACACAATAGCATTCAACGTAAGATGCTGCAGTGACATCGATGACTTATATATTCCATATCAAATGTGAAAACCAAAACATAATCAACTGCTAATGAATCCATGCAATGTCTATACCCAACCTTAAATTTCAGGCATTTAAATAATTTATATAATAAGAAAAAAAATGGAAATGATTTTTATCAAACGCAAAACATATAAAATTAAACATTATTAATTGATTTGACACATAAGTCAGAGAAAAGTTCTTTTTTTTTAAAAATTTAGATTAACTGATCAAAATTTAAGTTCTTAATTAATTTTATGATTTTAACAATTGTTCAGTTCAATTGCTTATGGTAGAAGAGTCCAGGTTCCTGTTGGCAATTCGTTCGGATATTCTGGAGATAGCCTTAGCTGGTTCTATTCTGGTATCACAGTCTCTTCATTTTTAAAATAAATGAGAGAACGACAAGTGCATCATCATTCTTCTCACAAAATCAAGTTGGAACTCCCAGGAAACTGAATATTTCTCTTTTTATAATCCTCCTATGGATTCCGTGAACAAAAACGTCACTGTTCCATTTTTTCGTTATGGCCAGGCCTTTATTTGCTGCTTCTATATTGGACAAGCTAATTCTTTATTCCTTATCTAATTTTCATCTGACTTTTTAATTACACAAGATCCCCAAGACTAGCTTGCTTTTTAATTAATAAACAATCATTTCCATTTACAGATTACAGGAATTAATTAATACCTGTTTTTATTTTTACTTACGTTATTTCTTTATTAAAATATTTTTATATTTAAATCTTGTATTTTTTTATAAAAAAGTACGTTCCAATACTTTTTTTTTTTTTATTTATAAAAAAAAAAAATTTTTAAAGTTTTGCATCTGTGCGAATATATATATATACGTTATACGTTTAACAAACATTTTAATTTTAGTGTTTAGTTTTTTTTTTAATACATTTATTTTTATTTGCGAACTTAAAAGTTTTTATTTCAATTTAATGTAATGGCATATTTATATATCGTTACACTTTCAATTATGATATTGGAATATAATGCCATTATAATATACCATTTTAGTGAAGTGACCAATAAACTATTGCAAACTTTCCACAAAATCTTTAAAAAAAACCCAAGAATATATAATTTTGATAACATATTTCTTTTTTGTGTGCTTTATTGATTGTATTGGATAAAAAGAAATAAATGTTTGATGTCAGTTGACATTCAAGCACTGACAGATTAAGCTCCCGAAACTGTCTTATTATTACTGTACTAAACCATATAACTAAATACAGTAGTAGAATGATGGATATGAGAACTTAAGGTTCCTAGATCAAAATTCAACATATCTCTTTGCTATTTCAATATTGTATGACTTTTCCAGTAATAACCCATTACTTGACAGTTTATTATATGTAAATTATTTTCTGATAATCAGTTTCTATAATTCCAAAGAGTGTTATAGCAAAGAACATTCCAATCAAATAGTAAATATTTTCTACTATTATTGACCATCAGCCTCGGTGTCACTGTAAGAATACATGCTAACTCCCAATCAAAATTAAATAATCTTTTAAAAATTCCCACAATTTAAAATAAATACTTTATATCAAAATAATAATGTTGGAAATGTTAAAAAAACATAGATCTAAATATCATTACAAAATACCCTGGAAACAATGATAAAAGTACATATTTGGATGAAATTAAAATAAAAGATTACATTATTTATATTGAATAACAAATTAAATGAGTAAATAAGTGAAGTCACAGTTTACCTTTTACTGCCACAATCCTTTGCATTTTGGACTGCAAAATGAGTTTAAGTTCACAGTATATTTTTAATTGAAATGCATCAATTATGTTTATGCATAATGTTTTATGCAAATGATCATCATAAACACTTACCATTATAAGATAAATAGCATATATGTGAATCATATAAAATATTTTGATTCATGTACAAATGTTATTTCTTAGTGTTTTCCTGAAGTTTTGTGATGATGGTGTTCTAGTTGTATTTTTATATTGGACTGTTTCCATCATCTAGAAAAATATGAACTTTATTTAAATATTCCAAATACATTCAACTATTAGTAACAGCACATCAAACAGGTTAGTATATATACATTGTTTCAGGAGGTATTATTCTTCTCTCTTCTTCAGGTGTTGTTGGCCTGAACAGTGACAACACTAGCATGGGATTCAAACCTGTACTCTTATATTCTTGAGTATTAAATTTTAAGGTAATACTCTGACAAACTGAGCCATCCTGTGAAAGACAACAGTCTGTAGAAATTTCATATACTTATCTATGAGGTTTCTCATGATTTCTCCATTTTTTCCTAAGAGCAAAGTTGATTAGTAATTTCCATAATCAACATTAAAAATATGAGTTATTTATTTAATTATATCCAACATTATTGAACTGGCCAATTTTCTTTAAGACATTTCTGCTCATCAAATACCCTTGTATTGAAGTGTACCAAAGACAATCCAATTTGTTCCTATAGGTGGTACAGCTCTGTGTTTAAATTCGTTAAAAAGAAGTAACATAAATAAATGTCTACTTACTCATTGTTCAATGACTGATAAGTATAATATGTCTACAAAACTGAAGTTGTATAAAAAATAAAGTTTGCTGTACACATTATTATATACTTTTAAATATTTCAGCCATTTCTCAGCAATGCCTGATTTACCTAATGAATTTCAATGGCCTTGATCAAGGTCATAACAACATTATAAGATATGTAATAAATTAATGTTTTCAATATTACAAGATCCTCACATTTTTTAAAATCCTCTTAGTGCAAAAACTGCTGTTAAAGTATAAATATATGCAACAGAAATATATAAATAAATAATAGAAAGAATATTAAAAATTTGTTCCACTTTCAGATACTTGTTTGTACAAATAAAGAAATGAAAAATTATAAATTGATAGATTAAGGATACACAGAGAGCAAAAATAAAATGTCTAACCTGATAACAAAAAAAAAAAAAAAGAGTAAAATTAAACATATAAATCTAAATTATAAAATAAGCAAACAGACAAAAAATATTATTTATCACTTAATATATCAAAAAAGCATTACATGATTGTCACAGCTTTACTTGCATTAACAGCACTAATTCATTCTTTTATTCTACTCTAGATCCAGCTATTTTAAGCTTGAATAATCAATGCATATTAGATGATAGTACCACATCCTAATCTCTAGATTAGTTTATTAATTATTGGCCTACATCAATGAGAAATATTGTATTTACACCACCACATCCAACAGCTGCCTTTATTTCTAATATATTATTCAAAGCTAAAAGCTTGAGATTATTCAAGCTAATAACTTGAGATTTTGAATCCAAGTTTTGACAAGATGTATGGACTTAGCATAAAACTGTCATAAAAATATACATAGTTACTGGCCTTACATCAGATCCATATATATATAGTTATAAGGGATTTGAACTAAGATTGCCAAGTTCCCTACATTTATCCAGTCCCTCTTATACAACCGATACCCATAATTACATATATGTGAAAAAAGATAAATGATCTCCAATATATCTATTTTAGAATATATATATATATTGAAGATCATTTATCTTTTTACATATATGTGGTTATGTGTATTAGTTGTATAAGATGGATTGGATAGATTTAAGGAGCTTAAAAGCCTGAGTTTAATTCCTTTATAATTAAAGTCTAGTACAGACAATACACATAGATAGATAGATAGATAGATAGATAGATAGATAGATAGATAGATAGATAGATAGATAGATAGATAGATAGATAGATAGATAGATAGATAGATAGATAGATAGATAGATGGATGGATGAATGGATAGATGTATAGATGGATAGATGGATAGATAGATAGATAGATAGATAGATAGATAGATGGATGGATGGATAGATGGATAGACAGATGGATAGATAGACAATAGACAGCCAGACTAAATAGAGATAAATAGGTAGATAGATATATAAATAAACTATCAAGCAGGTAGGCAGACAGACATGTATTTAGACAGATAGATAGATAGGTAGAGGCAGACAGCACAGATAGGCAGATAGATAAGTAGGTAGACAGATAGATATAGATAGGTAGGTAGGTAGATAGATATAGATAGATAGATAGATAGATAGATAGATAGATAGATAGATTGATAGATAGATGGAAAGATAGATAGATAGATAGATAGATAGATAGATAGATAGATAGATAGATAGATAGATAGATAGATAGATGGATAGATATACAATAGACAGCCAGACTAAATAGAGATAAATAGGTAGATAGATATATAGATAAACTATCAAGCAGGTAGGCAGACAGACATGTATTTAGACAGATAGATAGATAGGTAGAGGCAGACAGCACAGATAGGCAGATAGATAAGTAGGTAGACAGATAGATATAGATAGGTAGGTAGGTAGACAGATAGATAGATAGATAGATAGATAGATAGATAGATAGATAGATAGATAGATAGATAGATAGATAGATAGATAGATAGATAGATAGATAGATAGATAGATAGATAGATAGATAGATAGATAGATAGATAGATAGATAGATAGATAGATAGATAGATAGACAGATAGACAGACAGACAGACAGAAAGATAGATAGATAATAACTCAAATAAGTTAGCCTGGGTTTAACTTTTATGGTGTTTAAATGTCATGTTTAAAGAGAGCTTCTGGATATACGAATGCAAATCTAATGCTTATAAGTAAAGGCTAATATTTTGAAGTTTGCAATAAGTGATTACTCAATTTTACAATAAATGGCTCTGGAATAGAATAAATAGTATGAATTTTAATTTTCTTTTTTTTTTTTTAGAAAATCGAAAACAAATTTTAATTACTTACAAATAAAATTTAGTATTCCATTGTGGCTCCAAAGTATTTCCCACTCTAAGAGTTCTTTTAAACATTATTTCATCTTCTTTTTCGTTAACTCCTAGAAACATCATTTTTTCAGAAATGTTTTTTACATAAATTTTGCAGAAGAAGCTAAAATCCTCTGAACCAAATAGAAAAGAGATATTGCATCAGCATAAATAATTAAATCATGATTATAGATATATAATATATAAAAGACAAACAATAATAGTAGTAACAACTACAACGTAATAAAATTCTTTTGTTCATGTGATGATATGGTTAGTTATAGTGATTAAAACAATTCACAAAATTGTGACTTCAAATCAATAAAACTTTTATGCTTCTGATTTCTTTTCATTCACTTTTTATATTCAAATTAGAGTTATTGTTGTTCAGTTTTAAATCCTATTATACAAATCTAGTTGAATCATTAAGCAGGAGCTTAAATTTTTAAAAAAAAAAACTTCCTACTTTAGTCCAATTATTTCATAAATAATTACTATCTCAACTAAAAAACAACCACTATTAACTATGATATTCACTATATGTATTGCCACACACAACAAGCTAGAGTAATCAATGGATGCCAGAAGGCTTGTGCATAAGCCTTCTGGTATCTATTGATTACTCTAGCTTGCTGTGTGTGGAAGTACTTATAGTGAGTTTTGCCTGTTTTAACAACAGTTATACACAAGCATAAGAAGTGATCATGTGATGTTTATTAACTATGATATTCCATTGTGATTTGTGCATTTGATTTCCACACAGAAATGAACTCAGAGTAATTATAACTAATTACTATACCCAATTGTCAACATGAGTAATTATTACCAATTACATAGTTATACTTTTATTACAAACTTAGCAATATGAGCTGTTGCAACATGATTATATGACAGAGAATTTCTAGCAAAGTTTGATTCATCCAGATAACCAAACAGTATTGCTGAAATATATTGGAATCTACTTATTAAATAACTGAACTCATATCTTTTGATGTAATATTTTGATATCTTTATTGTTAATAAAAAGTTTTAACTTTAATATATTTCTTTTATATTACTTACAAACAAAATGCTGAGTCATTAATATGGTTATGGCATCTATCTTAAAAACTAGGTTTGCTTAAATCTTGATTTGAATTTGTTAATACAAAAATATGCTAGAATGGCACATTTAAACAATTCTAAATAATCAACTGAAAGCAATGAATAAAATCAATAGATACTAGATGACAATAAAACTCAAAACCACTTTTTCTATTTTCCATATACTTTAGTCAGTACAAATATTCGAAAACCAGGTACTCTTCACAAACCTGGAGATTTTCAATGAAATGAATGGCTGAAAAGTTGGAGTAGATTGAAGCCTATCTATTAAAGTATGAAGATTTGCTATCTTAATATAAACTGAGCACTGGTTATATATATATCTGTGGGAGATGATAATCTACCAACTGATGAGTGCTGGTTTAGCCTGAAATATGTATATTGGTGATTATTTATCTTTTTTACATGTGTATGTTCATGTGTATCAGTTGTATGAGATAGCATGGATAGTTGAAGGGTGCTTGAAAATCTGAGTTCAAATCCCCTATACTTTATTCAGTACATATATTCTATTTATATATAAAAAAAGTCACTAATATCTAATTTGTTACTAATTTTCTCCTTTTCTGAGACAACGAATAGAACAACAATACACAGGAGAAAAGATGGTTTTTAAAATAATATTTAGCTTTATTACTGCATAGAATGCTTTCAATATATTTTTACTATTATGAATATGATATAATAAAAATATATTGAAAGCATGATAGGCAGTAATAAAACTAAATATTATTTAAAAAACTACCATTTCTCATTTTATCAGATAATATCTAATTTATAAAAAAAATCCATAAAAGTTATTTTAATTCTTGTTTGGTATTAAAACTTTCTATTTCCAGTGAATTTTAAAAATTTGTTAGGTTATATATATATATAATTAAATAATTTTATTGTTTGGAAGTTCAGAAGAAGTTAAGCTACTAGAAGTGTCAGAGCTGGGTTACAAAACCATAGACTTTCACTTCTAGATTTGGCCACTCTCCCACTATATCAAACCACACAAAAAATATGTTGGGTTGAAAAACATTTAATAGAAACTGAAGTGATGGTACATATAATAAAGATATACATAATTGCTTGAGAGGTCTCATGACATTCAAACACCCATGAAATAGACTGAACATATCAAAGTCATATCAAGGTAACTTATTTCACAGTTAATACTTTTATAAATTGTCTATAACATTCAAATTGGGGGGGGGGGAATCTGAGTTAAATATTTAGTTCTTGAATCCATAACTATGCATAAAAATTCATTGGAGTAAATCTTCCATGGAAACAATTTACTCATTTGATGTCTTGAAAATATGGCAGTAATATTTCATTTTTGTTGGAAGCAGATTGGAGTAATCGTAAAAAAAAAGGAACTATGATGAATTAATACTTAATCATTATTGGAACATTGCTTACTATCTCTTAACACAATTATTCTTGCTTCTTAATATGTAAAGCATAAGTCTTAATGAGTCCTGTACATCATAACGATACATTAGAATTTTACTTACGAATATATTACAAAATATCTTTTTATTATTTCTAACGTGTTAAACATTGAGTTTCATTTCATGATTGTTTTTACATAGATTTTTTTTAAAAAAAAATTAAATCAATAAATTTCCAACAAATAATTTTTTTAAATTTACATTATGACAAAGTAATCAAACATTTATTTAAAAGATCGCTTTTGTGAATCTCAAAAACATTTCTGATAGTCTAAATACAAATATGGTTTAAAATTTCCATTTTAATAAAAAAATTTAATAGTAATAGTAATATTAGCGATTAAGTGAATGCACACGTGCTTTAAAGATAAATTATAAAAGAATACTCAATTTTTCCAGACACGAGATATAGTATTTTAGAAAGAGTGGAATGAATCCACCCATTCTTTCGACCCAAACGTTTATGTATGGGAAAATCTTAAGTGTGTGGAAATAAGAGTGTGACAGTGTTACATGATCACTTTAAATTACATTTGTTATGTTTGAATGAATGACACTTGCAAAATCTTTACAATTTACGAACCGTCATTCTTTAGTTGAAATTAAACATATATATCTCTTGTCTGGAAAAATTGACCATTTACAATTTATCTTTAAAGCGCATGTGCATTGGCTTAATCGCTAATATTACTATTACATAAAAAACATAGCGCTATATAAAATATCTCATTAAAAAATTTTAAATGATTTTTTTTTAAAAAAAAGTTTGTGATATTCTTATATATATATATTGTAATGGTAACTGCCCCTTTTACAATTGGTAATAATCCAGTTAACAATAAAATGAAAATAAAAATACAATATTTGGCAAATTAATTCATATCTAGGAGAATTTAAGATAACTAAAGAGTGAAGTGTACATGGTGAAGTGACAACATCCAAATTATTTTTAATTGGCAAGTTGGTACTAGTCATAAGCAATGATACACATTTAATTACATTTTCTGATCATTACCCCCTCCACCTAATACTGTTATTAAATTGACAAATAAATAATCAGCTTCATTTGGATGAGAAATGATAAACAACAAAATTATTAACAACAGTTTTAATTAAAAATAGAATTATCTGATGATGATGATGATAATAATAATAAGAATAACAACAATAACAATAATAAAAATAACAACAACAACAACAACAATAATAATAATAATAATAATAATAATAATAATAATAATAATAATAATAATAATAATAATAATAATAATAATAATAATAATAATAATAATAATAATAATAATAATAATAATAATAATAATAATAATAATAATAATAATAATAATAATAATAATAATAATAATATACATTCAAATATCAGCTTTTTAAGCTAATTGTGCATACGCTTTGCAAGTGTTAATAATAAATGAATATTTTCTCACCAATACAAGATATAGTATTTATGCAGTAATAAAAGTAATCCTCTTATTCCTGCGACTCAAATGCGTATATATCTTGTATTGGTGAGAAAGTATTCATTTATTATTAACACTCACAAAGCATATGCACATTTAGCTTAAAAGGCTGATATTTGAATGTATATTATTATTATTATTATTATTATTATTATTATTATTTGAATGTATACAATTGTAAAACATACGCTATATAAAATAAATGCTTATTTAAATAATAATAATAATAATAATAATAATAATAATAATAAAAATGTATTTGCATATTAACAATTAAAAAATTATAGGATGATCATGCATGAAAGGAAAACAAATCTTTGTAACTCACAATCTCTTTACCTTAATGACTTATATCCATAAATGTGGGAATATGGCCATTAATCATTAAATTTTAATATCTGCTGGCAATATAATATTTTAACTTCTTTTGATTCATTGTTTATGAGAGTTTCCATTGTAATTTTCTTCTGAGCATTTAGAATAGGTAGATTTGCAGATTAATTTATAGAAGTACATTCTATGGGATAATCACTTTAAGTAACTAGTTTTTTTTTTGTAGCAAGTAAATGCCATATATTTCAATAGCATTAAATAGTAATGAATAGATCAGCAGAATCAATGTTAATTTTTAAGGCATTTTTTGACCACAGCTCTATATCCAGCTACAAAACTGGAAAGATCAGGTAAAGCATTCTAGAGGGTTTCCTACTCCATAAAATGTATGATATTAATTTAAAAATCTTTACAAAATTATAATGACTTCTTGACAGTAAAAGATATGACAGAAAAGTATGTTAGAATTCTTCCCATGGTTTCTTGGAAAGCAGACAATTTTAGAAAGCTTCTGTTGGTTCCCATAGCAATGTTTTTATTTCTATTTCCCCCCACTCATTTGCGATTGGTTTCTATAGCAATGTTTATTTTATTTAAAATCATAATAATATTTTTTAAATTAGAAAATAATAACACATTTCATTTTTACACTTACTTTCAATATTTTAAAACCACTTTAAATATACATGACCTTCAGTATTTTGTTATACATAATAAAGAAAAATATTAAAATTATTAGTATAAAAGCAATGCCTGTAAACTCAGATGTGAGAGTTACAATATATATCATATTTAATGTTTTCACAGTTGTATGATGTAAATAAGTGATTTTTTGGGTAAAACTGTGTGTTATTTCTATTATATACCAATATTTCAATGAACTAGCATCCGACATTGTCAAGGTAAACTCTATAAAAGAAAATTTGTTCGATCTCAAACTGTAACATGACTGAATGTGAGATGAAGCATGAGAATCAGTTTGAAATAGATTAGTATTTAGAATATGAGGTTTATCAAAATGTATATTTCTCTTAATTTTACCACCTATTAATTTAAAATCAATATTAGAAGATATAGATAAAATGAGAGGTTTCCATTGAAATGGTAAGGTCTGCTTTGCAGATCTTCGTTTCACCTTTTCTCACCTACTTCCTACCTCATATCTTAGTTTGAACCCCAATCTAGCATAGTGTGTCTGTAATACGCTTATATACTGAAAATCCCACCTAATTTTAAACCACGAGCACAATGCTCGTATTATATATATAACTTATTCCCAAATAAAATAAAATATTATGAATTATGTATTTGTTCACATAATTTACATTTATTAAAAAGTAAGTTATATAAGTCGTAATTGCGCACACACTATGATATCCATTTTAAAACATATCAAAATTATAAATTGTTAGTTATTTTGTTTGGATCTATTTACAAATATATTACCATCGTAATATATTTTGATTTAAAATAAAATTCATTTAGTAAATATTCGTTTAGTAGATAGATTCAAATATTACAATTTAAAATAAAATAATTTTTGTTTTATTTAATAAAAATCATCCCAAATATTTCTGTTAAAGTAAATGAGGGACAATAGTTTAATTATATAAGTTTATCTAAAAACAGCAGCTGTCCACTTAAGTTTTCTTTAATTAGTAGCAGTAATTTTAATTAAATCTAGTTTGTAATTCGAATGTCGACGGGGGAAGTTAACAAAAGAAATTAATTAATGTTGAATTCCTTTAGACATTCGGATAGATTTAATTACAGCAGATAAGTCCAATAATTTTGTACGCTCCAGGGCAAGTCTATTGTTAAATTTTACTATAAAAAGGATGGTTTTCTTTTGTTCTCCATTCTAAGCTTTTAAAGAATTCTGAGTTGTCTAAAGGTTTCTGAGTTGTTCTAAGATTCTAATAATTTGCTAACCTTGACATGTCCGAGTAGAGGCGTTAAGATGGCTATGTCCCCTCGGAATAGCCAGCCACTGCTCCATACCATCAGAAGTTATCACATGGATCCCGGAACTGCTGCTGCCGCTGCCAAAATATGAACATTCCAGATTTTGCTGCTGAATTATAAAACCTGCCGAACATCTATCTACAAATGCATTTCCAGAGGTAACCCAAATTAACCCAAGAGCTCTTGTGATTCCTAACTAACATGCTATAGCTATTTAACATTGTTTTCTTATATTTCACAACTTCATTATGTATTATTTTCATGTATTTAAATATACTCAACATTTTGCTCTCTATCCTTGGGTTAATATTTTCTATTTATAAAGCTTTCTTTTATTTTATTATGATAATGTGTCAGAATCATCTTTGACCGAGTGAACTATTCCCTCTATTGAAAGTAAGACGCCGCTATTAAGGCATATTTTAAATTTATAATTTGCCAATTTTATTATCTTGCAAATCACTCGTTCGAGGGCGATTCTTTTCTTTAATGTAATATAATCACATAGTTTAAAATCTACATGCTATTGATTTTAATCTAATATAAGAGTCATATAATTCTATAATTAAAAATCACTTCTTTTCTTGTCAAAAACTTTATTTGATGTATATATATATATATCCACTTATTTCCAACGTTTCGACTATCTTTACTTTATAGTCATTTTCAAGGATCTAGAAAAAACATTACATTGTATTATAAACAAACTTCACATAATAAAAACAAAAATAATCAAAAACAATATAAAGCATATAAACCCCATAAAATTTATATTGTTTTTGATTATTTTTGTTTTTATTATGTGAAGTTTGTTTATAATACAATGTAATGTTTTTTCTAGATCCTTGAAAATGACTATAGAGTAAAGATAGTCGAAACGTTGGAAATAAGTGGATATATATATATACATCAAATAAAGTTTTTGACAAGAAAAGAAGTGATTTTTAATTATAGAATTATATGGCTATATGTACTGTATATTTTTGAAAAGAAAAAAGGATTGAGTCGTGTTTAGAAACAGAAGTAATATAAGAGTATGTGCGAAGTCAATGATTTAAATGTGTCCCCAAATGCATGATTGCGTATATAAATCTATACTTACTTTTCAAACCCGCAAGCATGCATTTTCCTATTTTAATTACCGTGTTCTACTTTCATTATAAAGTTTATCATTGACGTCGAGAATGTGCGGACCCTCTTAAATGAATTTCGGGGAATTTGATTGGGCATTTCTCTTAATCCGAGTAAAACCCATTTAGTATGTTTTTATATACACTAGTCTCGTATTGCTGGTACATGAATTGGTTGTTAAGACCGCTTTGTTTTATTTTTCCAAGGATTCTTTACACGGCTAAGGCCATTCTCTCCACGCTTGCGGTTTCCAGGCAGAGGGTGTCCCAAATGACACCCCTGGGAATTAAACACAATCGTCACACAGTCGCTAAGTTTCGGCTGTTCGTCAAAATACTTTCCTATGGGTTAGCGGCGAGATGCCCTCCATAATTATTCCGGATCTTCAATATTGTTTCATTTTATATTTATTTTACAAAGCATCCGTGACTTAAACGAGTCACACCCTCCAACTTTATAAATTCACTATCAGCAATACTGACCTCCCAATACAAATCTATTATTATTATTCTCAAATAAATGCTTTGATCCCATTCCCACGTTTGCTTAGTAAGCTTTAGTCCGTACTATTCTCGAAATCAATAAATATTTTAGAACATTTAATTTCAAATATTGTCTTAAACTTGTCTATTTACTCAAAGTACCTCGCACATGTTCCTATCTTGTCAAGCACATTATCGTAACGCTATTAGCCCGAGGAATAGAATATATCACTCTGTTTTAAAACCTTTTGTCTTTATTGAAATATAAATGCCAACAATTATTTAATACGCGTCCCTGTCTCATATAAGCAGACAGTGGCATTATATATATATATTTATATAAATAAATTGTGTGAAATTATTTAAAACTAAATTTGATTTCTTATTTTATTTGATTCCTATCACTGTCTCAGTCTATATATATATTTTCTGCATTTCTTTTATAAATCCATAGACGTTAATTAGCCACCCAAACTTATCTTAGTATAGAGTCTTTTGTTTCTCCCTGACCACCAGGCACCGGTAAAAGGTTATACTAGTTGTAGCATCAGATGCGTTATCACGTAGGTGGCGCTGTGAAATTTGGACTTTAGATTCAAACTTAGTATATCTAGAAGGCAACCCCTCCTAGAATGTTCAGTTTAGTGTCTGGGGTTTGAATTATGCAGTGTGTTAGCGAGATAGACGATTCTGACCGTTACACCATATGGCTGAATTATGTTGTGTTTCATCAGAAATTGGTCATAAACCTGATTTTGACAATGCAAAAATGCTTGCTAATTTGGAGAGATATGATTTGAGAACCATGAGAGAGTCAATTGAAATATTAAAAAGACCTACTGGTTTAAATAGGGCTGATGAAATTCAATGTATTCCAGACATATGGAAAACTCTCATTTTATGTATGTCTTCTAATATTGACTTTAAATTAATAGGTGATAAACTAAGAGAAATATACATTTTGATAAACCTCATATTCTGAATACTAAACTATTTCAAACTGATTCTCATGCTTCATCTCACACTCAGTCACATTACAGTTTGAGATCGAACAAATTTTCTTTCAAGAGTTTACCTTGACAATGGCGGATGCTAGTTCATTAAAATATCGATATATAATAAAAAATAACACATGGTTTTACCCAAAAAATCATTTATATATATATATATCAAGATTTAAACATTAACTACTGGTTTATTAAGTAAATAAAATATTCATTAACCAAAAAAATATTAATGTTTTCTTTGCTTCAGATAAGCCTGCATTAAAGAAATTAAGGCAAATAGAGAAGACAGTCTCTAAAAAAGTTTTGTCGTGTGCTTTGGATTAAGAGTCTATTTCATTCACTTTAATAAACCAGTAGGTATTAATCTCAATGTATTACATAATATAAATCATTGGGAATGTTAATATATATATATATATATATATATATAAGTGATAAATTATCCAGGTTCATCCATGCATGATTTATTGTACTAATATGCCGATGTTTCAGGTAGGTCACACTGGCTATCAATTTAATAATGAATATTATAATAATGGTTGTGGAGGCACTGTAAGCATTGATATATAACAAGATTGAAAGTTCCACCAATGGAAAAACTCTTATAGAAAAATGTAAAAATAAAATAATAAATATCAGAAAATATTCAGATTCATATGTTTGTTTGTTTTTTCTTTTAAATAGAAGCTATTTTACACATATTATCACATTTCTGGATATAATTTGGCTTCTTAAAGATCTCAATAGTTTTTCTGATCTTACACTGATGGAGTGTCACATGTGAATAGGATCCTGGTGTTAGAAATATCAATATTATGACCTTTCATTCTTGTTATACATCAATGCTTATAGCACCTCTACAAATGTTTTTATAATACTCATGACCCAGTTGATGGCTAGTATAACCCAGCCAAAAACATCAGTATATTAATACAATAATACATGAATAAATCCTGATAATATATCATTTATATCTGTAACCCATGAAATCTTTGTTTTGACATGTATATTGATTAATGTGCTGCTAATGGTGTGTAATAATTGAAACCATAAATTTTCCAAGTGCTATACTCTCCAGAATAACTGCTATGCATATAAAAAATGAATCCAAATTTTATTTATGTCTCTAAAGTCTTAAATAGAAAGCAGATTAAATAATATATTTACAAGAGTGAGTTTCAAATCTGACAAAAATATTTAAACCTCATTTATCTGGAGTACTTTGCTTAGATGTAACTAGTACTTAAAAAAATGATCATTTCAGGTTATTATATATATTCTAACCAATGACAATTCAAAGAGCCCTTTCTAACTACATATATTTAAGAGCCATTTCTAACTAAAAATATTTTAATGGCATTATTGGTATTTTGAAATATGAAAATTTAAGTGTATTATAAATTAACGAAAGATGCTTTTCTTAAGTATCAATTAAATATGCAATGCATCATATATATATATTCTAGTATAATAAGTATAGATTAAATAATTTCTCAAGTACAATGTATAGACTAATATATTTCATACGTATAAATTAAATATAATCTCCTTCGTGCGACCGCGTTACAAGTCAATTGTAACTAAATAAAATCAATTTAAACAAATGAAGAGTTAACTTTATAAAAACTCATTAAATTAACATGAAACGAATTTTGCAATCTCTCGATGGTCATTTACATTGTATTTTAAATATAACTAAAACGATTGGGAGAGCTTACAAATATATATATATTATTGGATAGTTTAAGCTAATTATAACTTTATTCTAACCAATGAGAATTTTATTCAAATGATCGCACATACACGTTATGGATTGATTATACCATATTTATATATATATGGCATTTACACACTTGCAGATAAATTGCATGCCAATTACAACATTTTACGAATGGATCGATGGATACTTCATCACTCCCAGCTGACACTATCTCTGAGGTCTACTGGAATGATGATGATGATACAGAACATCTATAAGCTTAATTGCCAGGGCACCAACTTGCAACTCTAATACAATATACAGGTTAAATCTCAATTCAATACTCTTAGTAATAATATTTCATGAATGGGTTAATACACAATCGATTTAGAGAACACTGAGAACGCATTAAAATTGACAATATTAATATCTTTAAGAATTCCAGGTTATTCTCAGTGCATTCCCCATTCACTATGATTAAAGCTACAATTAAATTTTATTCTAATTATAAAGTTCTATATTCATCTCCACCTTCCTGATCCACCCCTCCATCAACTTCACATCCATATGTCTATTACTCTATTATTTATTTGACTATTAAAAATTTACATTCTTTTTTTTTTTTTTACTAGCTCATTTCTCTCATCATAATCTCTTCTCAGGTTTTTCGAATAATAAGATGTGGAAATCGAATAAGCTGGATAGGTTATTGGTGATAAACGTTCCTCTCTTGATCGCCTCCAAGGTGATCTCGGTTGTCTTTAATGCAGTTTAATATCAATTTACATTAAAGCTGGAATATTTTAAGCTTATTAAATCTTTATAAACATATCATAAAACATTGTCGCAATTATAACAAAATTATATAAAAATAAAATGCGTCTAGAGAGGTTTGAATACAATGGATGGAGAAAGGATTTTATGCCCACCCTCTGCACTCGCTATCACACAATACTATCTCTATTCACGATTTATATTTCAACAATATTAAATTATTTGATAATTTTAAGCATTTGAAATTAACCTTTTAAATAGTTTTACTAAATATCAGTTACGTATATGATAATTCAAATATTCATAATAATATATCGATGTATGATTGGATTGGAAATATCTAGATAATAATAACCCACAAAAACATGGAGAACACATCAAATTTTATTTAAAACAAATAACAAATTTTATTTAACCAACTATAATTCCAATACAAAAAACATATATATTATATTTACGCTTTCATTTTATCTTAAATCATAGTGAATACCAATTTCTATTGTGTTCAATGCTTTCTCTCTTATTACTGATATATTTTAGAAAATATATAATCGATTTCTCCCTAATTAAATTTAATAATTTTAGTTAACAAATCTAAAGTTAATATTCCTTCGCAAATTTCTTGATCTTATCCTATCATCCTGATTAAATATTCTTTTGCCCTAATCTTTACAACAGAGATATCTTAATAATAGTGAGACTAAGTCACTGCAAATAAATTGGCATTAAGATCGAACATCATCATAGTGCACTCTCTATGCTCATGTTCTTATGACACAATAATATTTTAACAATACTACCTTTCCAGCAAAGTTCTCAGCTGGCCATGTAAATATTTATTAAATAAATTTATATACGCATTGCTTATGCCCAATCATTCGTAAGTTTTATTTAACCCTTGACAGTTATTAACTTAATTATTTTTTTGGCTCGAATGCTAAATCAAATCTACAAAAACAATATTTAAATACACCAATCGCAAATACATTATCTGCATTCATTCTGTCATTAAATTGAGTTTGCGACCTGGTATCCAATACTTATAATAATGCTTATCATGGCTATCCTCTCATACACACGTAAGGGATATCAAATATTAATATGAGGCAGGCAGTGACCCGAATAAGAGAGAACCTTTTCACTAAGCTTGAGATATGCTAGGATTTTTATCGCTATATCATATAAAAACATAGGTATACCAAATCACCTCTGGCCATCAAAATAAGAAACCTTACGGTGTAGAGAATACTCAAGTGGGAAAACTCTTCCACTGGGTTGAAATACTTTATAAATATAGCATAAATCTTAGTGACTTAAACTTCACTGTCTTTGTGGAGATCTTTGTCTATCCACACACATACAGGTCGAAACATCAAATTATACAAGTAAAACTTTCACAACTTTAATATTCTTGCCAATTAGTGTACTGGAATATGAGCCCATAAATTTTCCAAGCATAAATCAGCTTGTTTCTGGCCTTAAATATATGATAACAATAATAATAAACAATAAGAAATGCGTATAAAATTCTCAAAACTATTTCCATGCACTTTTATAAGAAAATGATGATATTAATAGACAAGCAATTTATCTATAAGTCTTGAGCATTTGACAATAATCTCTGATGCTAATAATAAATATCTCTAAGTGTTTTTTTTTTTTAAATTGAAAAAAAAATTGTTTGTAAAGCATTTTAAATAAGGCATATCAGAACGACATAATATAAATTTCATCTACCCCCAAAATGACAATAATAGCAAAAGTATTTAAATAAACATATATAAAATCATCTGAAATCAATCTCTACCCCCAAAATAATACAATGGTAATTATCACATGAATTAACCTTAAAGTAGATGATATATATGATACACTACAAAAAAAAAGAATTTCTTTTTTTTTATATTAAATGTCCTACACACATTTTTTTAAATATATATATTAAATGTCCTACACACATAAAGAGCAAATAATAATAATAATAAATTATACTTATATAAGTCTTTTAACAGGTGTCCTTCCAGGTTCCTGATTCTACTTTTTTTTTCATTCCTCCCTGTCTGGTTTATAAGAGCATATAAGTCCTTGTAGTAAAAAGTTCTTTTGATAGAGTTTGGTTTCTCTGGCATTATATATACGATTTGTATATTGTTGAAAGAGTTCCTCAATTTTAAATTTATGCAAATTAAATTTAAGTAGCATTCGTTTAACTTTTTCACAATATAGGTCTGTTGATTCTTGATTGTCCTTTTCCATTTTGAATTCATTTTATATATTTAAATTGACTTACATATACTGTACATCAAACTTTTGAGTTTTAAATCTTACTATTTGCATATATATAAACAGTATTAAACTCAAATTTTAACTTCTGTGGTTTAAATCTTTATTACCATCTGTTGAATAGTTGACTTCTGGAGGTTCAAGTGTGTGCCCACTTAAAATTTATTCACTATATATTGTCTTCTCTTAAGACAATGTTAGATTTAGCCAAATTATTTTGAAGAGACAAAAAAAATACAATAAAAATGATTTTAAATTTTATAAGACAGTTTTCTTTAAGTCAATGCAAAAAAACTGCTACAGATAAGAAAGTTTAAAAATAAAAGCCTTTTTTTTCTATTAACACAGCTTTTATAGAGAAAATCCATCTGTTCATTATCTTTATAATTAATTGATGTGTTCTCTTTTCTCTATTAATTTTAACCTTTTTGCCCCCTCAGAAAAACAGGCACAAATTCCATTTTAAACAGACACAATTAACTTTACAATTTAACAATTAATTGTCAATTAATTTCTGACATTCGACAGACCATTCATCGTTAATAGTCTAAATTAATGGTCCACTTAAATTCCTTGGTGAAATCTGTGTCTTTTTAAGGACTCTGATAATTAACTAAGTAAGATAACACTTGAAACTTATACTCAAAAGTAAACACCAAAACAGTACTCTTACTTTTTCCATTTAATAATGAAACAAAATATATATTGCAGCTGTTTCAAACTCAGACTTTGAATTAAATTTGGCTGCTAATATTAAACTTATTAAAAATGATTTTAATTTCTTATTTAAAACTGCTTTACAACATGATGAGAAACAATTATTGATTGTGAATTTTACAATTAAAATCTATAATTAGATTATATACACACACATCGCAGGTATATAATTTTTTTAATTAACCTTTAATGCTTTAATCCTTAATTATAATCCTTTATTATTACAACTATTCTACCTATATTATTATTTTTTTATTTACTTTCATGAATTATTTCTTTATAATTCATTATAAAACAATGTCCACTCATCATCACTATCTAATATAGTTTTCAATAGTCACACACCTCCCTTTTCTCAGTCAACCTATCAACAAATATACAAATCCTGCTTTTCTAATATATTCCTAATATAAATTTAACCCATAAATTACAATAAAATAATCCTTTGGTTATAAACACATTAACAATAAATTTTTAGATTGCTTACTAGTCAAACATATGCAATCCCTTATAAATATGGGTTCAAACTCGGTCTTTGCTAAAATTTTCTTATTACAGGGGAAAAAAAATACATACATTATGAGGAAAATTTTGGATGGAACCTTCTCTTTCATAGCTAACCTAAAAAAATGGAGCCTTGGACAAATCCAAGGGCTACAATATAAATAAACTGTAATGATATAAGAGGATATGTGAATAGCCAGAGCCACATGAAAACACGAATTCAATCAAAATGTACTATTAATGTTGTTTCACATTTTTTCTCAATGTCTTGAATCATATGTTTAAATATGATCTAATTTATATTATGCATAGTACCTGTAAAGTGTTTGTTGAAATGTAATTCAAAAAGTCATTCATTCATATTTATTAGTTAGATATATAAACATATTTAATCTTTAATATGAAATTAATATATATATATTTCTGATTCAAGAAAACATTATTTCAGACTTCAGATATGAATATAATAAGAATATTATCTAAATATATGCAGTCTGTTATTGAAAGACTGATATAAAATCTTAAAATAAATATTTAAAAAATGTATGAATGAATGAAGTGAAATAAAAATAAAATACAACACTTAACTGTCTAATGTTTTTATCAATGTACATTTTCCTAAGAGCATAAACTGAAAAAAAAAAAAGTTTTTCAAATTATAACTTGCATACAAAGCTGAATAAACGATACAATAAGAATGTTATAAAGATTGAAAGTTTTAGTTGTTTGAATATATCATCAATACTAACATGTTTTAAACTTACGGATATAAAGTTGTCTGAAGAGCATACATTTTTTTAGCATTTTAAAAAACATTGTTGTATAAAAATGTTAGAAGTGTGCACAATTATTATTAGTAAGTTATTATGAATTAGATTGCTTTTAAATTGGCACATTATAATCTACCAATGATTGTATACATATGAATAAGCATAAAACCTCACATGATTTAATGTAGTGATAAAGAGGCAGATTCTACAATTCCAGTTCTAATACTTCCAGATCATGAAAATCATAAGAACCTAAGCAATAAACTAGTCAATTACTTTGTATTTTAATGTAGGCAAACATCCACACAAAAACAAAAGTATATTAGTTCATAGATAGACATGTATACAAATATAGTTTTTTTTTTAAAGAAATGAATAGTTTTTTAAAAAGTAATTTTTGTATTAATTTACATCTTATTTTAATATATAACCACACATTTCTTTCATATATATATATATTGAACCTGATGCTATATCCGATTCAAAGGTCCCTTCACAATTTTTATAAAGTTATTTAAAAGTTTTATAGAATGTAGCGCATGTACGCAGCTATATTGTAAAATTCTGTAATTTTAAATTTCATCTTCAATAGATTTTACTTATTAATTAAAATAAGTTTTTTCTGACCCTTATTTTTTTATTAAATTGTAAAAATATTCCAAGTTAAAAGTCTTAATCTTTGTTGTTTTTTTTTTTTTTTTTGAGAAAGCTTTTAATTTTGGAAAGTTAATTGCATTTCTGTTTCTTTTACTTTAATTACAATCCATTTTTAGTTTAATTTTAAAAGCAGAGATTTAATTTTGTATTGCTTTTTTTTTTGTAAGATAATCCCTGGTTAGAATTATTAATTACGGATGAGCGGGAGATAAAGATTTGTCCTAGGCTAAGTCTTATAATTGAAAAACAAGAAAGATTACGCGGGAGATAGAGAGAGGCTACAAATAACCCCAAAAATTTCAGACATGATTATTCTTGGCATGACCAAGCTAATTCTGCTTGAAGGGGATTAATTCAGCTTCTTATCACACATTTATATTAGCCTGCTGAGATTCATACTGTGTTGGCAGTCCGGACATTTTTTTCTTAAAGTTTGCTTTCACAAGATGATTAAATTCACTGCTATGTGAATTCAAACTTTCAACATACCTTGCTAACTTACCTAAAGACAGACTACTGATTCCAAGCTGTTCTTCCAGTCATGCCATGAAGGTCTGAATTAGAAAGGATCCTGAAATATGTCTCTACACTTGCAACCATGAAGAAATGAAGACACCTGAAAAGTTGAACTCAAAATAAATGTGCGCACTCTTTGAAAAACTCCATGGACTCTGCTTTACCATAAGATAAAAATATTTCTTATTCTTTCCAGGGTATATAAATCTCTAGTTAAATCTTCCATTTAATCTAAAAGTAAATCTGTTGTATAAAGTTTTAATAATTATTTAATCTCATAATTATTATATGTATTTGCTTATCTTTGTATTTATAGTATGTCTTGGAATCTAAGTTTTAAGATTCTAAGTTTGTTTTCCATTTTATTTATCGAAGAGTGTATTGCAAGTTATATTTTTCTAGGCTTGCATAATGTAAAATTTTTATTAACCCTTGCTAAATGCTCTGGCAGCTTTTCATAATTTCAGTTTTTCATAATTTCAGTTTGCTCACCTGTCCCTATTTTATCATCCAATAATTAATTTAAGTTAATAGGTTTGCGCTTCTTGCAAACTGCAAATCTTTTGGATGGTGGTTTGCTGTGTTTTGTTATCCTAGTTTTTCTGAAGTTGGAGATTTTGTGTCATTTCCAGATTACATAAGATTGTAATCATATTTTTTCTTTGTCTTGTATGTGAAATCAAATGTGAATTGCCTTAAATGTGATATATCATGAGCTGTCCTACTGGCAAAATGATGTTCTTGGTCTCGATATATCATCCCAGGCCAAGAAATGCTCGCTGGCACTGTTTTGTTGATTTCCTACAAGACCATATTGTTTTTTACATCTCTGAATTAGGAAACTAGAATTGTTGCTCTTTTATAAATTGCCAGCAGGAAAATACTATTAATTCCCTTTTAAATTGTAGGTGAGAGAATGAACTTTTCTGACAAAGTTTTTAATGTTTTAATATTTGCAGAACTCATATACAATCTCTGATGAATACGCTTATAAAAATTTAGGCCAAACTTTTGTATTCTGTTTGCTAGATTTACTTTAGTTTGTTTATTGAATTTAATAAAATTTTCAAATTAGTTTAAATTATTTTGACCGGATGTTTATTTATGTGTTTCATTTTCTCAAATGTCTGAACAATAGTTAAGATCTCTTGCTGTCTCCCTGGGTCTAGTTGATGCAAACCATCATCACCACCCACTTTTGATCATGGTAAACAAATTTTTGATATGCAGTGATCTGGTGGCACCCTCCATGAACAAGGGTAGATTGAGTGACCGTTACAATATATATATATATATTGTAACGATATATAAATATGTCGTTACATTAATTTAAAATAAAAACTTAAAAGTTCGCAAATAAAAGTAAAAAACTAAATGCTAAAATTAAAATGTTTGTTAAACATATATACATTCGCACAGATTAAAAACATTTTTTTTTAAAAAACAAATAAATAAGTATTTGAACGTACTTTTTTATATAAAAAAAGTACAAGATTTAAAAATAAAAACAGGTATTAATTAATTCTTGTAATCTGTAAATGGAAATGATTGTTTATAAATTGTTTGAAAAGCAAGCTAGCCGTGGGCTCTTGTATAATTAAAATGATCTGATGAAAGATAGATAAGAAAAAAAGAGAAATTAGCTTGACCAATGGAAGCACTAAGCCTTGGCTTAGACCCTAACGAAAGTGATGGATTAGTGACGTTTTGTTGATTGAATCTGTGTGGATAATATAAAAAGGGAAATACAGTTTTTTCGGGCAGTTCCAGTGTTGTGTGTTTGAGAGGTGGTAGGACGCACATACCACACTCTCTATTTAAAAAAGAAAAATGAAAAGACTGTGATACCTTGAACCAGCTATTGCCATCTCCAGAACATTATCTTCCAATGGAGGCATCGCGGGAATTAAAAGCAGAAATCTGGACTCTTCTACCGTGAACTATGAACTTTACAAATTAACAACAACCAAAAAAAAATAATTAAGAACTTTCGTCATTGATTTTTTTTTAAAGATTCAGCTAATTTAAATTTTAAAATGAACTCTTATTTGATTTTCAAATTAATAATTGATTGTTTAAATTTATATAGTTAAGTTTTGCTAAAATCATTTCCATTTTATTATTTTTATTTGTAGTAATATTTATTGTAGAAATTATTAAATGCATTACATTTAAGTTGGGTATAGACGTTGCATAGATTCGTTAGCGGTTGATTATGTTGTGGTTTTCACAGTCGATTGGAATATATAGGTCAACGAGGTTAATGCGGGCATCTTACGATGAATGCCACGGAGCCTTGTGTATTCCCTTTGCAATTGACGTGATCGATGATTTTGTATTTTGATCGATTGTGTTTAATTTGGATGTTTTTGACGGTGGAATCTGTGCAGCCGATCTATACTCAACATTTTAAAAGCAAATTTATAAGAATAATCTGTGCGAACGTATTTAAATGTTAAATTTAAGTTGGGCGTGAATGGCTATATAGTTTTGTAAAGTTATATTAAGGGAGGGTAATCTTAGGTTATTCATTTCGTAGTTGAATTGGTTCAATGGATTGGATATATTTGTGTAATTGTAGATGTAGTATGAGGTCCGCTATGGGCAGGATTATAGATATACACCACACACCCTCTGTTTGCCTATGGATGGGTTTGTAAGTCGGCAGAAGACCGCAGTCCATTCCTATGGAGTTTTTTGTTTATTGTTCTACTTGCCAACAGATGTCACATTCCTGTTGGTGGAGAGTCAATGTCTTCTCTATTTCTACTTATTGTTCAGATGTACATTCCTGACAGTATAGTATTTTGTGTTGTCGTATCATGCTACATTGAATACATGAATGTATCAGATGGATTGGCGCCAGTTGATTGTGAAATTTGTTGCCTAAGGTTAAATCAGGGAAGAATATTTTCTTTTCAAATGCAGATCTATGTAGTCTATTCATACTTGACTATCTAAATAAAATATTAAACTCATTGAAACTTAGTTAAATGTAAAATTAAAAGTTAATATAAAAATCTAAAATGTTAAACTTATTCCTCAAAATTTAAATGTTATTTTATACGTGCGTAAATAAATATTTTTATATGTTAATTTCTGGCAGTGGCTTTTATTTATTGATATTTAAGATATAAATTAAGATATAGATTTTTATCTCTGCGTCTCCGCTGAGCTAGTGACTTGGGCTAACGATCGGAATATTTAAATAAAGTGGAATCTTAACAGCGCGTATCTGCCTACTCTATAAATTTTTCTAGGTTTAAATGCCTAGATGGCGCCCGTAGAGCAGATATGTTTTTGCGGTTAGATTCGATCTTCACTTTCATTTCGATTGTTATAATTGGCATCCCAAGTGTGGCCTTACCTCAGAGATTGACCCTGAGAAGGGAAATTGGTGATGATGAAATTTTCTATCTTTAATAAATCACGAGTGCCCTGAAAATTTTAAAAGTGAATCATGCAAATAACATTTGTTGTTTTTTCTGAAATAAGTACATTTTTGTACTAACGTAAAGTTATAGCCAGATGTTTAATAAACCACTAGTACTTTTGAAAATAAATCATGCCCGTAATATTTTTTCTGAAATTAGTATAAATATATTTGTTGTATTGACGTGGAGTTGCAGTTTGAAGTTTTGTTTAAAAAGTGCTGCCAGTAAGAAAAATTGCGCATATGTAGAGATAAATTCGAGGAATAAAAACTAATAAATAAAACGTAATAATAAATCTAAATCATTTTTTTTTTTTTAAAAAAAAAAAAAGTCTTGTTAAATTAAAATCTAATCGTTCAACTTGCCTAAGTAATAGTTAAAGGTAGGAGAAATGAAACTTGGAAGGGAGGGGGCAGAAATTTAGCTGGTAATAAGGAATCATCAGTCAATTTTTTTAAAATCATTATATTTGTGTGTAATTACTGTTTTGTCTTGTAAAAAAAAAAAAGTTTTGTCCTTTTGAAATTTTCATATATAATCAATTTGTGTAACGTAATTACTAACACTAAGTAAATTTTTTTTTTAATGTTTTTGTTTTTTGAGGAAGTTTACTGATATGTAACAATATATAAATATGTCGTTACATTAATTTAAAATAAAAACTTAAAAGTTCGCAAATAAAAGTAAAAAACTAAACGCTAAAATTAAAATGTTTGTTAAACGTATATACATTCGCACAGATGCCAAACTTTAAAAATATTTTTTTTTAAAAAACAAATAAATAAGTATTTGAACGTACTTTTTTATATAAAAAAAGTACAAGATTTAAAAATAAAAACAGGTATTAATTAATTCTTGTAATCTGTAAATGGAAATGATTGTTTATAAATTGTTTGAAAAGCAAGCTAGCCGTGGGCTCTTGTATAATTAAAATGATCTGATGAAAGATAGATAAGAAAAAAAGAGAAATTAGCTTGACCAATGGAAGCACTAAGCCTTGGCTCGGACCCTAACGAAAGTGATGGATTAGTGACGTTTTGTTGATTGAATCTGTGTGGATAATATAAAAAGGGAAATACAGTTTTTTCGGGCAGTTCCAGCGTTGTGTGTTTGAGAGGTGGTAGGAAGCACATACCACACTCTCTATTTAAAAAGGAAAAATGAAAAGACTGTGATACCTTGAACCAGCTATTGCCATCTCCAGAACATTATCTTCCAATGGAGGCGTCGCGGGAATTAAAAGCAGAAATCTGGACTCTTCTACCGTGAACTATGAACTTTACAAATTAACAACAACCAAAAAAAAAATAATTAAGAACTTTCGTCATTGATTTTTTTTTAAAGATTCAGCTAATTTAAATTTTAAAATGAACTCTTATTTGATTTTCAAATTAATAATTGATTGTTTAAATTTATATAAAGTTTTGCTAAAATCATTTCCATTTTATTATTTTTATTTGTAGTAATATTTATTGTAGAAATTATTAAATGCATTACATTTAAGTTGGGTATAGACATTGCATAGATTCATTAGCGGTTGATTATGTTGTGGTTTTCACAGTCGATTGGAATATATAGGTCAACAAGGTTAATGTGGGCATCTTACGATGAATGCCACAGAGCCTTGTGTATTCCCTTTGCAATTGACGTGATCGATGATTTTGTATTTTGATCGATTGTGTTTAATTTGGATGTTTTTGACCATGGAATCTGTGCAGCCGATCTATACTCAACATTTTAAAAGCAAATTTATAAAAATAATCTGTGCAAACGTATTTAAATGTTGAATTTAAGTCGGGCGTGAATGGCTATATAGTTTTGTAGAGTTATATTAAGGGAGGGTAATCTTAGGTTATTCATTTCGTAGTTGAATTGGTTCAATGGATTGGATATATCTGTGTAATTGTAGATGTAGTATGAGGTCTGCTATGGGCAGGATTATAGATATATGCCACACACCCTCTGTTTGCATATGGATGGGTTTGTAAGTCGGCAGAAGACCGCAGTCCATTTCTATGGAGTTTTTTGTTTATTGTTCTACTTGCCAACAGATGTCACATTCCTGTTGGTGTGGAGTCAATGTCTTCTCTATTTCTACTTATTGTTCAGATGTACATTCCTGACAGTATAGTATTTTGTGTTGTCGTATCATGCTACATTGAATACATGAATGTATCAGATGGATTGGCGCCAGTTGATTGCGAAATTTGTTGCCTAAGATTAAATCAGGGAAGAATATTTTCTTTTCAAATGCAGATCTATGTAGTCTATTCATACTTGACTATCTAAATAAAATATTAAACTCATTGAAACTTAGTTAAATGTAAAATTAAAAGTTAATATAAAAATCTAAAATGTTAAACTTATTCCTCAAAATTTAAATGTTATTTTATACGTGCGTAAATAAATATTTTTATGTGTTAATTTCTGGCAGTGGCTTTTATTTATTGATATTTAAGATATAAATTAAGATATAGATTTTTATCTCTGCGTCTCCGCTGAGCTAGTGACTTGGGCTAACGATCGGAATATTTAAATAAAGTGGAATCTTAACAGCGCGTATCTGCCTACTCTATAAATTTTTCTAGGTTTAAATGCCTAGATGGCGCCCATAGAGCAGATATGTTTTTGCGGTTAGATTCAATCTTCACTTTCATTTTGATCGTTATAATATATTGTGCCATTAAGATGCATACTATCCCTTTTGTAGTCAAAATATACATTATAAAATATATTTTTTTACTCACTTAAGATTCCTGATTAATGAAATAACTGATCAAGATCTTTACAACCTCCACCTGATTCAATCCCCACATTGTTTCACCTACACCTTACTATACAGTGAGAGCACATTTCAATAACCATAAAGTTAAGAATAAGAAATAGTAACAAACCAATATAATTTGCATCTTCTAAAAAAAAATGTAATATTTATTTTAAAAAGTCATTTTAAAATACCATTTAAACTCCTATCAGAAATTATTCTTTTATAACAGAAGTCAAAACAACATTTTAAATTTTAAAATTAAAAGCAGTAATTTAAAGTTATCACCCAAGATATCCACTATAAATATATATGCATATATTTAATAAAAATAAACAGATATTGCACATCTATATGTATAAATGTAATCATATGTGTATGTGTGTCTGTAAATAATATTTAAAAGATTTTTTTTAATGTAAGAGCAATCATTTATTAAATTCCCTTCTAGAACAATAAATCTCACAAGAAAATTAACACAAAGAAGTGTGAGTTTAGAGATATCACCTGGCAATGAAACCTCTCGAGAAAACAACTAGAATTCATTGAAAAAAAAAAAAGTTTTCTCATTGTTCTTTTATATAAAATTTATTATTTTATATATACAATAAAAAAAATTTTCTATTTCCAAAGGAAATTTCACTATAGTAAAATTGTTATGTAACAGCGAATGCTAAAAGATGTATTCATTTAAAATATAGAAATGTATGAAAAGCTTAGAGATAAAGTGCTGAAAAAATAAATCATGTCTATCTCCAACAATGAAGTCTAAATACTTAATAACACCTGGAATATATTAACCTGGTACTCAAAAGAAAAATAATTCCCTTAAGATGAAATTTTCAAATACACATAGACAAATCCAAGCAGCATTTTATATATATGTGCATGTTTTTTTTTAATCGAATGTTAAACTCCATACATAGAGTGATTATGAAATTACTTTGGAAATAACAATAATAGCAGCCCTAGACAGATCAGAGATAATTTGTGTCCAAAGGAAATTTAAATATCAAATAATAATTTCTCAAATATTTAGCAGTAGATTCAAAGGATATACACAAATGAGATTATACATTTACAGTAATAAAATTTAAACAAATTTATTTGATGTTCATGCAGATCTTGATGCTTTAGAATTATCTCATACTGTAATGGATTATATATATTATTACCTTAAGAATACACAATTTCTGAAGAAGACATTAAATAATTAAATAGTTCATGCATTTATAGCTATCACCAAAGCCTTAGAGTCATAGGATGATGGATTAAGAAAGACCAATTAGTAAGGATTAATAAAACTACAGATAATAAAATCATCTAACAATTTACTAAGAAATTATTGCCAATAATTATTTGACCTTAAATCTTTCAGTTACCCAGGGTAAAGTAGAATATACTTGACAATCCTTTAAAATACTCAAGCAAGCATAGATGATGTGTTCTATCATTTCAGTATTTTGAACTTCCTTGATACTTTGTTTAGACATAGTTAATATATATATATATATGTGTGTGTTATAGTTAAGAATGAATGTTTTCTTTTATATATATGTGTGTGTGTGTGTGTGTTATAGTTAAGAATGAATATTTTCTTTTATATATGTGTGTGTGTGTGTGTTATAGTTAAGAATGAATGTTTTCTTTTATATATATATGTGTGTGTGTTATAGTTAAGAATGAATGTTTTCTTTTATATATATAATATATATATGTGTGTGTGTTATAGTTAAGAATGAATGTTTTCTTTTATATATATGTGTGTGTGTTATAGTTAAGAATGAATGTTTTCTTTTATATATATATGTGTGTGTGTTATAGTTAAGAATGAATGTTTTCTTTTATATATATATATGTGTGTGTGTGTTGTAGTTAAGAATGAATGTTTTCTTTTATATATATGTGTGTGTGTGTGTTATAGTTAAGAATGAATGTTTTCTTTTATATATGTGTGTGTGTGTGTGAATTGAAGGAAAAGATTTGATACCCAGTTGAGTTATCATTAGATATTAATTTTACATTACAATCAACTTATTTAAGTTTCTTATACTTCAAACCTGAATAAATCATAAATTATATAAAACTTCTTATATTGAATAAATGACAATAACTGTAGGTTTTCCTTCAATTCCAAATTTGTTATTTGTTTAACACCTTAAGTGGTTCAATGCATTACACAGACTCAACACTTTATATTTATCACTTAATATCCAACCCAAATTATTTATGATGTATATTATAACTGAATGTAAATAAATTGTTTTGATATTAATAATTAAAGTAATTTTTTCTATTCCTTTTGTTAAATAAGGTAACTGGATAAATAATGATTTATAAGCATATAATTTAGGTAATTTTATTCATTTAGATTAAATAGTAATTAAGATATTAGAATATAAAGTTTTATCATATAAATATCAGAGCTAGTATTCATGTGATTTCCTATAGCTTTTGAACTCATAACTGGTGAGAATTATATCAGGTATCAAATCAATTGACTGGAACATAATAGAATGTAATCTCAATTTTGTATCCAGTAGAGTCCCTGTTCTCGGAGCACTCTATATATTACTTGATCACAACTATACCTTAGAATATATATATATATAAGTGGGTTTGAACTGATTTGAACCAATGTGCTCATACTTCTTCTGCCAATGTTTTAATTGTATTTGAACCTTAATTACAGTACATTTATAATCTTATTTAATTATAAATATTTTGAGAGTGAACTGGCATGTTCAAGCAGAGGGGAAAATATATTATTGATATCAGAGCTATCAACAATATCCACAATCAGACCGAGCTATGCAACACATAACATGATCACATTTCTAGACCGTGGCCCACCTCGACTGCTCGATTCAAACCCCTACCATCCAAACACTTTATTTGTTTCAGAGTAAACCCCAGGCACTATCTAGTTTAAGAACTAATGTGTTTGGACAATAGGCCCATAATCCAGCACTCAAAAAATCCCTTAACTAGCTCAGCTACTTGTAATGACTAACAAAATATTGTTTCACTTAGATAGTGGCAAAAGAATTGATCGACAAATAAAGCTTTAATTTTAAAGAAAGAATTTATTTTAATTAACATTTATTAACCTAATTTTAAATATCTTATTTAACTCATATAACACATGCACATTTTTAATTCACACACTATAATATCTTAGGAGAAAGCATTAAATAATATTTGAAGTTAAAATACAATGAAATCAATATATACTAACGCATGAACACACATAACATTTTAAACACATATATTAATAGTTCGTTGATGTGTGCTATAGAGTTCTTAAACTTGACTCTTAGGCTTTACAAATACGGTGGCTACTTTAGAAATAAGAAAAATGTTATTACCTAGGATTTTGAACGTGGATACTTCTTGCTGTTTGCTGTTCCTAATGAAGTATTTCTACTGGTTAGATTTGAAGTTTTCTTGTGGAGATTTGATGCTGATTATTCTGAGGCATTTTCTTTAAGACAATTAGATATTGAGCGGCTTCAGGTTGTTACGCAGGCATCATTTTTATCTGTAGATTGGCTGTTTTCATCGGACTTCAGACTGGAGAAAGTTGTATGTTTTCCATGGTTTTAACACTGCATTCTTGATTCTGGATATATAATAAGCTGACTGATATAACCCACTGATAGATTGTACTGAACTGTTATCTCAAACACAACTCAACACAACTCAAACTCAACTAACTCAACTAACTATCCGATAAAAAATTGTTTATTTATACATGAGACATATTGTAATTTTAATATCCTCCAGCAATATCTGTTGTCGAAGTTCTTTTTATTAGTAGCTAATCCTTTGGAGATGAGCTTTTTAATCCTGCTGTTTTTACATTGTTGATTAGTTGCCAATCGCTGAACTTGTTGTTTTATATTTTTAATTAGTAGCCGCCACTGAGTGTTTTTTAATTTTTTAACTTCCATTTATTTTTTAATATTTAATATGCATACATTTATTACATTTACAGTCGCACACATATATATAATTTGAGATCAATTCACTATTTAGTTTTAAGGTGACTTAAATAAAGAGATTTATGTTTTTAAACTTTTAGCTTATATTTCAATTAATAATAATAAAAAAAAAACTCTTTACTTCTTTTATAAAACTTTTAGCTTGATGCTTTTAAAGCAACCACCCTCCCCCCTTCTGACTCATTAATTGATTGTAACTTTTATTTCAAAACTCTTAGACTTTTAATTTTACATTTTCTTTTATGAAAGATTTTTATTTTAATAATTTTTTAAACAAAATTATTATATGCCAACACAATGTTGGTACAATATATATATATATATATATATTAATATTCTAACTACTGGTTTATTATGTAAATGAAATAGTCTCAATGCAAAGGACAAGTCAAAACTTTCTAGAGAAAAGAACAAACTGATTTCTCTCTTTACCTCAGTTTATTTTATAACATCTTATCTGAAGCACTTTGTAAAGAAAGCATGAACATTTTAAATTAAATCATATTAATTTTAAAGTTATATTTTAAATTGCTTTATATTATTTTAATTGACATTTGTGAATTTTTTCAATTTACATCTTGTCAATATTGACTCTACATAAAGAACTTGAAATAAAGAGAGAAGACAGTTCATTCTTTTCTCTAAAAACTTTTGCCTTGTGTTTTGGATTGAGAGTATTTCATTCACTCAATAAACCAGTAGTTAGAGCATTAATCTTGATGTGTTACATAATATTAATTGCTGGGGATGATTATATTTATATATCTCATTATTTGAATCAGTATTGACAAGGTGTAAATTGAAAAATTTTACAAATGTCAAAATAATTCAAAGCAATTTAAAATATAGCTTCAAAAGTAATTTAACTGAATCAAAATATTCATGCTTTCTTTCTAAAGTGCTTCCAATAAGCCTCTATAAGAAAAATTAAGATGAAGAGAGAAGATGCTTGTTATTTTCTGTAAAAAGTTTTGTCTTGAGAGTATTTCATTTATTTAATAAACCAGTAGTTAGAGTACAGATCTCAATATATTACATAATATTAATTGTTGGGAATGTTTATGTATATATTTAACAATGTGCACAACAAATACTCATTCTTACAACATGTGTATGCATAAAATAGATATGTGCTTTAATCTGAGTGGTTTATTGCAAACTAAGTCAACTCCAGAAATATAATGGCTTAAATTTATATTTTAAAAAATCTTTTTATTTTTTTACATTATTTGAAAAATTGAAGAGTCTGAAATTGAATGGTCTGATAAATTAAAAATTTATGATGATTTGATAAGACTTTTATATATTACATCAAATCTGTGGCTTGTAATTTAAGTACTTACGTTATTTTAACATTATTAGCTAAGATGTTTTTTTTTTTATCATTTGAATATTTTGAGGAGGGAGAGAATATAGGGCCTTGAATCAAAATGTTTTATCTTCCAACATTTATTAAGATGAAATTTGTCCATTTCTTCCAGCATTTTGCTTTCAAGTTATTAGATTTGGAAGAATAAATTTATAACTTATGCACAATCCAAATACAACTATAAAAATTATGTCAATATCTCTCTATTGTATACCAAGCACTGATAACAATCAGATTCCCATGTTATTCTTTTTCCAAAACAAAACAATGCCTGCAGTTAACTTTAAGCTGATGTCACTCAAATGTATTGATCTAGTATCTTATTTATGTATGCTTGAAGTAAAAAACTTAGGGCACTTATAACTTTAATGTTATTCACTTGATTACATAAACATAATAAAAATGTCACTAAAAAGTAGTGTTTCCTAATGAGAAATGGCAATATTCCTTAATTAATCTAAAGCTATATGAGGCCCTATCATCTGGCATTTCTTAATTATTCGTGATAACATGAATATCAAATACAGAATTAAAGTTATCTCTCCAAAAGCTCTTAATCTTACCAAAGTCATTCTACATATCACTTTGTCAAAGATTTAATTATAAAATTAAATGTAACCTTAATATGAGTGACTAATATCTAATTAGAATATAAAAGACAATTCAGTTGTATTTACATGTTCAGTTAAAAATAATGAATGTTTTAAAATCAATAAATACTCACCTGATTGTTGCTCAAAGTGCAAAATTTGAGCTCTAATATCATCAACTTCCAAGACAAGGATACGAGTCTAGAAAAAAAAGCACACACATACATTATTATGAATGTTTTGTCTATTGTTTTATCATTTTTTTATTTCTTTGCATAAATATATTAAATCTAAAAAAAAAAAAAATGTAAATACTAGAAAAAATGTAATATCATGCTTTTCTTTTAATACATGAAATATTTATTTGTGATAATTATTGAACAAAGAGACTATCTAAAATATTTCAATTATTCTACACTAGGGGGCATAAATTATGGCCCACAAAAATATTCTTTCCTTCAGAAAAGAGACATATATAATATATAATCATAGGAAGAAAGTAAATAATAGTGGGAATATACAAAATAAATATTCTCAATATTTAAATATATTTCAAAATTTTAATGAATGTTATAAATAAAGATTACCATTGACTTAAAAAATTATTATCATATCTTATATTTGTATCGTATTGTTTTTCTTTGATAAACAATGTGGATAATTCACAACTAATTCAATTTCATCAATAATATTAAAAAAAAAATTCTCATCTTGCTTACATGACTGATTATATATATATGTGTGTGGGGGGGGGGAGATGATAATCTGGACCAACTGATGAGTGCTGGTTTAGAGTGAAATACGGATATTGGTGATTATGTGTATCAGTTGTATGAGATAGTGTGGATAGTTGGGGAATGCTTGAAAGCCCGAGTTCAAATCCCTTATATTAGCCAATCAGATGCAATAAAAATAAAAATCTTGTCCATGAATTCAATTTTAATTCCACATAGTTCAAAAGGCTGATATTTTGTGTCTGGTCGATATGTTATGCAAATATTTCATTTAGTCAGCTTTCCTTTTCGTTCACCTTTTTTTTTTTGTCAACTCGATTGACATCAAATAAGCGATTTAAGTAAAATCTTGTAATTTTTGCATTAGTTTTAATTTTAATTTAAAGATATATTTTAAAACTGAATTACTTTTTAATCAAAAAGTTTTTGTTTTTATAATTTATTGTTAAAATAATTACATTTAAATTCCAACAATTTCTTACTGGTGTTGGGAAAAAAAAAGGACATTGATTGCCAAATGTTTAATAAATTCTGATCACTAAATTATTTCATTTATAACAATAAATGTGCAGCTATCATATGTAATGACATCATAGGCGAATCCAGAAAGAAAAAAAAGCTGCTAATTAAAATAGATTTCAAAAGCACACTTCACGTTAACTTTTTTTGTTGTTGTTTTCTAATAGTGTGAGTTTTTCCGAATTTGTTTAATAAAAATGCAGTTAATAATGGGTTATTTACTTTTATTTTGGTTTTGGAATTCTAGATCCTATTGGTGGGGGTGGGGGGTGGATGCTATTGGAAAAGGATTCCTTTAAAAAAATCGTTTTATTGGGCCTGCCATTTTACCTATATGGCTTCTTTTCAAAAAGTTTGTGGTTTAGTCATTTTCTTTTTGTAAATAGATTAAAAATTATTTTTTTAGAACAATTTTAGGTTTCACCTATTATATTAAAAATCATTTACTTAACTTTTGATATTTTACGAATATTTATATCAATGGATTTGAATCTTGTATATTTAAATGTTTCAACTCATTGATTATAAGTTTTTTGTTTAAATATTATTTAGGCTGCGAATCAACAAATCGTGGCTTCTGCTATGCTAAAGTGCAGTCTCTCCACTCTTAATAGACATGTGCGTGTAAAATTTAAACCCTTATAAAAATGAAGACAATTGTTTAATATATATTTATAATATAAAACACTTGCTTTTCTATTAGTGTTTTAATTGCTAAAAAAAATCTGATGGCTGTTTGATAATATCTGTTTATAGAAAATCTATCCAGACAAATAAATATCTCAATTTTAATTCCCATCATATTTTCGAGTCAAAAAATCTTTTGATGAAAGCAAATAGTTTATCTGATAGGAACCATCTTGTCCCAGAAATAGCACTATCTACAAAAAATTCTATTGTCTACACAGTACAAACATTATAAATAAAGCTTTATATAGAATAGTACTGATGTTAAGAAGAGGAAAAATGGTTAAGTTGTAAATTCTTCAATCTGGTTATAGAGTTGTTTTATCTTATCTTAAAGAGATCACTGATAATATTAATAGGTAATTGTCCAATTTCAACATTAACACTATGTTCACAGTACTAAGAAGCTATGTAGATCACCTGAATAGACATATTGGTGTCAGAGTTAGAGAACATAAAAATTGCCTTCAATCAAAAGTTAATTACATCAACTTTTAGATCACATTTTAAAAATTGGCTACGTACCTAACTTCGATAACTAAAATACTAGTTTCTTTGGAAAAATATGATTTAAGCTATTGTAATTTTTAAAAAGACCACACAATTTAAATAAATGTAATGAAATAACGGATATTCCAGCCTTATAAAAGCCTATTATTTTATGTCTTGATTCTCCTTCTAAAATCATTTTTATAAATCAGCAGTCCATAAAACAAAAGGAAATATAAAATTTTTTGTTTATCCATCTATTTTGATTGGATAACCACCATATATATATGTGTGTGTGAATGAACAGATTTTAATTCATATGCAATCCTCATATTACTTGAAATACAACAGTTCTCCATTACAGTTTTAACCTTGACAAAGATGAATTTGATTCCTTTGAAATATTAGAAATCTAATTAAATCAAGGATTTTTCTATTTCAATGAATAAAGATCTTGTTAAAGAATTTAAAAACTTTAAACATGATTCTTTTTTATGCTGAAAACTAATATATGGTATGATCCAAAAAACATTTTTATTTTTATTTTATAACCATAAAAATCTTTATTCTATTAATATTAATATAAACTATATACAATTATTAATTATATTCATACTACAAACATAAAACTTGCTTTGGCATGTTTGAAGGCAGATCTCTCCACAGTTGAAGCATACGATCGAATCCAGCATCATGGCATTGCAAGTCCTTTTCCGTAAGTAGCTTCAATGAGTAAGTGCACAGAACTATCCCTCATGTATTCTACAGATTAAGTGAAATCTTTCACATCTCGTTGGCTAACAATAATAGCAGATCATGACATTATTTAATAATTAGCTTATCTTAGTTAATTAAGGTATCTGATTTCACTAATTCCTCTACTTTATATTATCAGTCTATATTAATTTGTTTTCTTTTGGTATTTTAGGAATCCAATTAATTATCTTGTTTGTGTTTTCCATATAATTACTATTACTATACAAGTTAATATTTTATAAATCATAAACTTTCAATTATTAATAAAAATTAATTAATTTACTTTTGACATTTTAGGACCTTCTTTTATTTTTTCCATTACATCAAACTAATTATACAACTTAATCTTTTGTAGATCAGAAACTCTTTTACTGACTGATTTAATGGTTTAGATTTATCTTTATTTTTACTGACATTTTTTATAAGTTAATATATGTCTAATTTTATATATGTATGTATTCTATTGTACACACACATACAGCTATATACACAAACATAACAACTGACAATCACATATATTTTTATCATAATTTGTAGGTTGCTAAAATATTTTGATAGAACTGAAATCGATTCCAAGTTTACAATTGGTTTTTACTTCTGGCAGTCTGATTTAGTGTTGAGAAAATGTAAATCTGCATACTTTTTTAGAAGTTTTCATCATTTAATATCTATTACATATAATAAGTATATAAGTGATTGGTTTATTGCTCAGGAAAGTCCAAGTATTGAAAGTGAGAGATCTAGAGAAACAATATATGGTCCATGAGCTCGAGTTTGCTCATCCATAAGAAATTATCCAGAGCATTATATGCTGTCAGAAGAGTTAAAATGATAATCAGTCTGACTATTGAAAGTATTTGTTGTACATAATATATGTGTTCTTTATGATTATTGGTACAAATTAATAGTTATAACAATACTTCTTGTTTGAATAAATATTACATATATGTACTTTTTTAAAACCTCATATAAAAATTCTTTAACATAATTTGCATCCAACATTAAATAAAAAAATTCATATGGTTCAAGTCTTATGGCTCTTTAATATGTAAAGTTGATCACATGAGAGTTTGAACACCCTGATATAAAATAACAAATGCTTCCTTTTATGATAAGAATCAAATATACATTCAATCTTCAGTTCTATATTTTTAAAAATCACAATTATTTTATTGCTTCCAATATCAGTTTCATACATGAAGTATTTAAAGAAAAAAATCTCTTGATACTGATAACTATGATGAAATAATTTGAAAGTGTCTAATAACACTGTAGGTTGTTATCTTGCTATAGGGTTATTATTTTTCAGAAGTAATTTAAATGTCATAGTGTGCATGTAATCATAAAAACTGTGCACATTCCGAAAATAAATATAATCTCTAAATATCACCTAAAACAGATCAACATTTATGATATCCTTTTGAGTATAGCCTATCAATTAATCTGGGTAATATCTATTAAAAGCAAAATAAACGTGAAATAATTATTAGATATCATTAGGAATTAAATCATGAGGAATAATTAGTATCATTATAAAAATTAACTAAAACATTTCTTTTTTAAATATTTATTGATGTATGAGAGCTGCAAATTAGCAGCTCAAGGAAATTTGTTACTTCCATTTAATTTGCATATATACATAATTAATTTGTATATATAATTTGCATATATATATAATTGCATATATAATTTGCATATAATATATATAAATATAATTTGCATATATACATAATTATATAATTAATTTGCGTGTATATATTGTACCGAGACAAAGTCGGTACAGGTATATACGCACACACACGAGCAATGTAAACACTCTATATTTTTTTCTCTTCTTTCACTTTCAACTTGTGATAAAAAATAAATGTAGTTTTCTTTCAATGCGTTATAAAATACACTGTAAAATAAAATGTTAATATTTCTGATTAAATAGTTAAGGCTTTCATATAATCTATTATAATAATATTCTCTAAAAAGAAAGGAAAAAAAAGGAAAGAAAAAAAATAATAAAATATAAAGTACTATTAATATGCCATTTTAAATCTCAATAAGTGATTTCTACTTGTATATGCCGCGGGGGTAATTAAAAGGGGTTTGTTTTAGATTATAACTGTAGTGAAAGTTAAAAGCTTATAGAAGTGATTTTGAGACAGATTAAATGCTCGACTTTTAAACTAATGTAAGTTAAATTGTTCTCTTAAAACACGCACACATGTATGCATAAAAGGTGTGAATAAGTATGAATTTTTCTAACTGAGATTGTAATATGAGATTGCATAAACCTAAGATTGCCTCAAGCATATGGATTGAGTGGACATTACGTAGGACACGGACCCCAACGACAACTCAAAGAATATTGAACTCTGGGTGGAGATTCGATCCTCAGATAATAACCAACCCATATAAATATGAATCTAAATCTAAAGAAAGAGTTCTTTTTACATTTTCTTTTTTTACACTTTTTTCTGCTTATAGTTTTTTTAAATTCCTCCGGAAGCTACAACTAGAACTTTTCTTTTTTTGCTATCCGGTTTATCCAATATGATCACTGTGAAATTAACATTTAGAGCGTCGATTGTCATGATGGGCTAGAAACCCTTCAGTGATTGACCGACACTCCGTCGCCAGAACATCTCCACAGCTATGAATGATCAACAACAATACCGTCCGAACATAGTGCTCCAATCAGTCTAAGGACGTTGTTCCGTTTAATATACAAGAATCGTCCAAACCTACTACGCTGAACTTATGTGAAATGAATAACCATGTATTATGGAAACCTCATCTATCAGGTTCGAACCCTCACCAAATTAGAAGCAGCAGAAGACTAAGCAAAATCCTAGGTAAATATTTTTTTCTATAATGCTTCCATTCATTCTTTACGTAAACTTAAAAGGCAATCTCATAATTAATTAAATTCGACTTTCGTAAATCAAATATAAAATGATCCGTAATCTCTCATATGTTAAATCTTATTATTTTAATCTCAACTTTCGTAAATAAAAAAATATCAGATGCTACATAGTCCATCATATTTAAATCTTAGGACTTTTCCAGTTATGAACTTTGATCCGAATTATTATTTTCTTTCGCAGATAAACTATAACACACACCTACTTTCAAAATGTAATAAGAGGAAATATATTTTATCAGCCATGTTTATTATGCATAATATGTTCTTTTCTGTGCGAGTGCGAGAATGCGCGTATGTGCGTGCAAATAAAGCTATTAATCAATGTTTCATTTTTTATAATCAATAAATTTTTTTTTTTATTTAAACTAGTCGAGCATTCCTCAAATCATTTTCTATAATTAAATTTTTTTTGAAGTTATTATTATTGTTAGCATTTATTCATGCAATTAATTATTTTACTTTTAAATTTGTCTTTCTTATGTTTTTTTTTTTTTTTTTTTTTTGTATCTCTTTTAAGTTTCATTCATAAACATCGTGCCGTAAGTCACGATGTTTGCTTATTATGTAGTTAACCTAGGTTTAAGAGTTGGGAGGGCCTATTATTAATAAATATAAGTAAATGTCAATAGAGCTAGTATAAATAATTCTATTGGATTGTATGATAAAGGGGGGGATAATGTTATAAGCGTCTAGTTGTTTATTCTAATGATGCCTCCACCGAACATTCGTATTAGTTATAAATAACCAATGATCCCGTCCAATGCTTGGACCGATCTGTTAATCAACCGATCTTCTTATCCATTGGTTAATATTGTGTCATTTGCCAGAATAAGAGTCTTGAAGGCAATCACATCGCGACCCTGAGTGACCCCTATTGGTCCATGCTGGGAGTTTGAGCTTATGGGCAGGGATTAGACTTCAAAACCGTTTTGATATGACGTAAGGTGATGCGAGAAATTAAATTATGAATCAAATCATCGTATCTGGCGCCCTCTTGTGTTGATAATGAACAACTATTGATATAAGAAAAATAAATAAATCTTTACGCTGTATCATGTTTGTTTTGGAGCTCACAATCCCTTTTAGGAACGGTTTAATAGGGAGCCGGTACAAGGGTATAATAAAAAGGGGACGGTAGATAAATGGCGCTTCCAAACGTGAGGCTAATATAAATAATGTTTCGGAGAGAAGCAAATCAAGACATTAGCCAAAAGCGGCCGAACCTCGTGAAAGACGCAAAACTGAAAAGAGGAGGGAATTTTTTTTTTTTCACGTAAACGAAAGTTTGGACGAATAGAAAGGGAAGGAAAAGGGAGAAAAGGAAAATAACAAACGGAACAAAATACAGCGATTCACAATATCGCAAATCTTTTAATAAAACACTTGGAGCCGGAACGAAATAAAAGGAGAAGAAAAAAAAAAACATAGCGGGAGATGGGGGCGCGGACGTCGATTAATCACTTCTTATCATAAAAAAAAAAAAAAAAAAAAATTTTTTTTCCTTTATTAAATCATAAATGGACAGCAATAACGATAATATGTGGGAAAGTGAAATAGGAAAAATAGTACAAACATTTAAGGGAAAGAGAAATGAGGACCCAAATGAACACATAGAGAGCCTAGAGAGATTATTCGCTTACAAAACACTTAGTGAAGAAGGTAAAATAGCCATAGCAGTCAGCCACATACGAGAAGGGGCTCTAGATTGGTGGAAATCGATACAACAAAAACCAAAGACATTTAGGCAGTATGAAGAAATGATAAAGGAGAGCTATTGGGGGAAAGCAAGACAAATGAGAGCCTTACGTGAAATAGAAAATGAGGAATGGAAAACAGGAGAAACGATGGAAGGATTTTTTGTAGGAGAATGGCACAGCTAAGACAAATAAACTTAGGTGCACCATCTGAAGAATGGTTGGTCAGAATAGCACAAAGGGGATTACCCACATGGGCAAAATGATTTTTGACAGGGATAGATAACATGGACAAGGTAATAAGGAGGTTAGAAGAGATAAAGGATGAAAATGAGGAAGAGGGAGAAAGTCAAATAGCCAATATAGGAAAGATCATAAAGGAAGAGGGAGGAAGTAGAAGTGGACCTCAATGCCCTAAAATAGAGGTTAAAATAGGGGAAACGAAAACTCACGCACTACTCGACTCAGGGAGTCAAGTATCAGTTCTGTCACAAGAAACATTCAGCAAACTTACCCAAGAAGAACCAAACCTCAAAACACTACCGCTTAAGATAATGCGCATAACCTTGGCAAATGGGAAAAGGGCCCAAGCGGAAGCAGTACAGGCATGGGTAGACATAAAAATAGCAGGAAACCAGCATAACCAAATCATGCTGGTAATGCAGGGATTAATACACGATGTTATATTAGGATCCGATTTTATGGGAAAATACAAATGCAGCATTGACTACGAAACAGAACAAGCCCGGATCTCAGGAAAGATGGTACCTTTTATAGAACAAGATCAAACAAAAAACGTGGAACAGGCCGTACATAGTATGGAGTTAGAAAAGAAAATGGTAACGAAGGAGATCGGAACAAAGCAAGAGAAAGAAGAGATGGAACTGGGAAAGGTCCTTGAGGAATACAAGGACGTATTCTCCGACATACCTGGAGTCATCAGTGGTTACGAACACAGGATAAAGCTCATTCAGGATCAACCGTATCAATCTAGATCATACCCGATCCCCTTTCAATACCGGCCAGAGATAGGCAAACAGATAAATAACATGCTAGAATGGGGAATAATCTCAAAATGCTCCTCACCATATAACAACCCAATTGTCGTAGCAAAGAAAAAGGATGGTTCGGTACGATTGTGTCTGGACGCGAGGCTCCTCAACAAAATCACGATCGCGGACACAAATGCTCCGCCCCCCATGAGCGAATTAATAAATCGGTTCAATGGGAAAGGTGTTTTTTCTACCCTAGACATGACCAGCAGCTACTGGCAGATTAGCCTACACCCAGATGACCGCCTGTACACGGCATTCCGATATAATGGCATCGCCTATCAGTTCAACCGGATACCATTTGGTCTGAAAAATAGCGGAGCAGGCTTGATACAATGCCTTGATAGAGTGCTGTCAGAGGAGGTGAAGGGGTTTAGCACTACGTATGTTGATGACATCATCATTGCGTCCGAGGATAATAAAGAGCATATTAAATGCCTTCGAAGATTATTTCAAGAATGTCGAGAGAAAGGAATCAAAATAAACCTGGGAAAAAGCAGGCTCATGACACCCGAGGTGAAGTTTTTAGGGCATATTATCAGTAAAGAGGGGGTATCACCTAATCCTGAAAAAATACAAGCCATACAGGAATTTCCAGAGCCCAAAAAGAAGCGTGACATCAAGGCTTTCCTCGGACTGTGTAATTTCTTTAAACAGTACTATCCAAAATTTTCAGAAGGGATAGAACCACTGCTCAGACTTCTGAGGAAAGAAACACCATGGGCATGGAAAGAAGAACAGGAGGCTAGCTTCCGCCGAATAAAGGAAGGGTTCTTAAGACACGTAGTGTTGGCACACCCAGATTTTGGACGTACATTTTATGTACAAACGGACAGCAGTGGGATAGGAATGGGGGCAATGATGTTTCAAAAGGATAGCAAGGGGCAGAGCAAAGCAATCGCCTTCATAAGTAGACTTTTTACGAAGGCCGAGCAGAACTACACGGTCACAGAGAGAGAGGCTTTGGCCATCATATGGGCTTTCAAGAAACTGAGGCAATACCTGATGGGATCAAGAGTGGTGGTCGTGACCGACCACCGAAGCTTAGAGTTTCTGAACAAGAGTTTTCTGACAAATAGCCGCCTAATAAGGTGGAGCCTCGCCCTTCAGGAATTTGATTATACGGTAGAATACTGTAAGGGGAGGGACAATATAATAGCAGATACCCTTAGCCGATATCCCATAGGACGAGGCCTTGAGGAAAACGAGGGGCCATACATAGTGACGACACGAGCCCAAAGCAGGGAGCATTATAGCCTTCAGAAAATCAAGGAAGCACAACAGGAAGATAGAGAGTGTAGACAGGTCATGGATTTTTGCAGGTACCACGCGATACCAAATAGTCGAGGAAACACATTATGGGCCCATCGAAAGAAATGCGTTGTCAGAAATGGACTTCTTCAATGACAAACAAGAAATGGGCAGAATTATCGGGTGATAATACCGAGAGCAATACGACAGAATATTATAGCCCAGGTACATGATGAAAGAGGACACTTCGGGGGCAACAAGACCGCCGGATGGATTGAACAATGGTTCTACTGGCCAAATCTACACCGGGAGGTGACACAAGAAATAAAGAAATGTATGACATGCGCCAAAACAAAGCCAATGAATAGATCGAATGAGGGAGTATCGACACCCATCCTTGTGTATGAGCCAAATGATACACTAGCTATTGATTTCTATGGGCCACTGCCGATGTCAAATGGGAGGAGGTATCTGCTGGTGGCATATGACTTATACTCTAAATTGGTATCAGCTTTTCCGATCAGTCAAGCAAATGCAAAGCAGGCGATTCAAGTTCTGGAAAATCGGCAATTTAGGGAAGTGGGAAAACCAAAAAGAATCTTGTCAGACAATGGAACTCCATTCGTATCAAAAGAATGGGCACAATGGACAAAAAAAAATAATATTAAGCATGCCCTCACGTCTATTCGAAATCCTCAAGCCAATCCATGCGAGCGAGTGATGCGGGAACTGGGTCGACTTTTCAGAATATATGTGCATGGAAACCATAAGGCGTGGGTAAAGGAAACGCCCCGGGTTGTGAGCATGATAAACGAAACCCGGAATGAGTCAACTGGTTTTGAGCCTGACCGCCTTCACTTTGGGAGAAGGAGGCCATACCCATATGCCCAGGGACCCTGGCCTCAAAGGGAGAAAATAAATCGGACAAGGGATGCCCAAGAAGCTAAACGGCAACTGCAGAAAATGAGCCAAGTTCGAAAAAAAGACAGGGAATCGTGGTAGGAATATTCAAGGAAGGAGACAGAGTCATGGTACGGACAAACCCGGTCAGTCGGCCAGAACAGGCCATTTATAAGAAATTTCAACCCTTATATGAGGGACCTTATGTCATAGGACGCGCATACGGGAACAATGCCTTCATATTGTATGAAGGGACCCGGAGGATTGGGACATATAATGCCCGGGCCTTGAAATTAGTAAATGAAGTTCGAACCCCTCACCATGCGGAGGGAAAGCGGGGTCAAAAAAAATAAGGAATTGTATGGTGAAAATTAAAATGTCAAGCCTCTCATTTTAATTTTAGATGGATCGCGGGGATATGTACCGAGACAAAGTCGGTACAGGTATATACGCACACACACGAGCAATGTAAACACTCTATATTTTTTTCTCTTCTTTCACTTTCAACTTGTGATAAAAAATAAATGTAGTTTTCTTTCAATGCGTTATAAAATACACTGTAAAATAAAATGTTAATATTTCTGATTAAATAGTTAAGGCTTTCATATAATCTATTATAATAATATTCTCTAAAAAGAAAGGAAAAAAAAGGAAAGAAAAAAAATAATAAAATATAAAGTACTATTAATATGCCATTTTAAATCTCAATAAGTGATTTCTACTTGTATATGCCGCGGGGGTAATTAAAAGGGGTTTGTTTTAGATTATAACTGTAGTGAAAGTTAAAAGCTTATAGAAGTGATTTTGAGACAGATTAAATGCTCGACTTTTAAACTAATGTAAGTTAAATTGTTCTCTTAAAACACGCACACATGTATGCATAAAAGGTGTGAATAAGTATGAATTTTTCTAACTGAGATTGTAATATGAGATTGCATAAACCTAAGATTGCCTCAAGCATATGGATTGAGTGGACATTACGTAGGACACGGACCCCAACGACAACTCAAAGAATATTGAACTCTGGGTGGAGATTCGATCCTCAGATAATAACCAACCCATATAAATATGAATCTAAATCTAAAGAATGAGTTCTTTTACATTTTCTTTTTTTTACACTTTTTTCTGCTTATAGTTTTTTTTAAATTCCTCCGGAAGCTACAACTAGAACTTTTCTTTTTTTTGCTATCCGGTTTATCCAATATGATCACTGTGAAATTAACATTTAGAGCGTCGATCGTCATGATGGGCTAGAAACCCTTCAGTGATTGACCGACGCTCCGCCGCCAGAACATCTCCACAGCTATGAATGATCAACAACAATACCGTCCGAACATAGTGCTCCAATCAGTCTAAGGACGTTGTTCCGTTTAATATACAAGAATCGTCCAAACCTACTACGCTGAACTTATGTGAAATGAATAACCATGTATTATGGAAACCTCATCTATCAGGTTCGAACCCTCACCAAATTAGAAGCAGCAGAAGACTAAGCAAAATCCTAGGTAAATATTTTTTTCTATAATGCTTCCATTCATTCTTTACGTAAACTTAAAAGGCAATCTCATAATTAATTAAATTCGACTTTCGTAAATCAAATATAAAATGATCCGTAATCTCTCATATGTTAAATCTTATTATTTTAATCTCAACTTTCGTAAATAAAAAAATATCAGATGCTACATAGTCCATCATATTTAAATCTTAGGACTTTTCCAGTTATGAACTTTGATCCGAATTATTATTTTCTTTCGCAGATAAACTATAACACACACCTACTTTCAAAATGTAATAAGAGGAAATATATTTTATCAGCCATGTTTATTATGCATAATATGTTCTTTTCTGTGCGAGTGCGAGAATGCGCGTATGTGCGTGCAAATAAAGCTATTAATCAATGTTTCATTTTTTATAATCAATAAATTTTTTTTATTTATTTAAACTAGTCGAGCATTCCTCAAATCATTTTCTATAATTAAATTTTTTTTGAAGTTATTATTATTGTTAGCATTTATTCATGCAATTAATTATTTTACTTTTAAATTTGTCTTTCTTATGTTTTTTTTTTTTTTTTTTTTTATCTCTTTTAAGTTTCATTCATAAACATCGTGCCGTAAGTCACGATGTTTGCTTATTATGTAGTTAACATAGGTTTAAGAGTTGGGAGGGCCTATTATTAATAAATATAAGTAAATGTCAATAGAGCTAGTATAAATAATTCTATTGGATTGTATGATAAAGGGGGGGAATAATGTTATAAGCGTCTAGTTGTTTATTCTAATGATGCCTCCACCGAACATTCGTATTAGTTATAAATAACCAATGATCCCGTCCAATGCTTGGACCGATCTGTTAATCAACCGATCTTCTTATCCATTGGTTAATATTGTGTCATTTGCCAGAATAAGAGTCTTGAAGGCAATCACATCGCGACCCTGAGTGACCCCTATTGGTCCATGCTGGGAGTTTGAGCTTATGGGCAGGGATTAGACTTCAAAACCGTTTTGATATGACGTAAGGTGATGCGAGAAATTAAATTATGAATCAAATCATCATATCTGGCGCCCTCTTGTGTTGATAATGAACAACTATTGATATAAGAAAAATAAATAAATCTTTACGCTGTATCATGTTTGTTTTGGAGCTCACAATCCCTTTTAGGAATGGTTTAATAGGGAGCCGGTACAAGGGTATAATAAAAAGGGGACGGTAGAATATATAATAGATACCAAATGCAGATAATTCAGGTTTATGCCCCAACAAGTTCTCATAGTGATGAAGTAGTAGAAGATTTTTATATGGATGCACAAAAGGCTTTTGATCAGAGTAAACACCATTTTAAAATTGTTATGGGAGACTTTAATGCTAGAATTGGTAAAAAAAAAATGAAAGATGAAAGTGCTGTGGGTAATTTTGGTTATGGTAATAGAAATGAGAAAGGACATAGACTTGTGGAGTTTGCAGAAAAAAAAAAAACTTTATATTATGAATTCTTTTTTTGAGAAAAATGTTAAAAGGAAATGGACATGGAAGCATCCAAATAAAGGTACAGCAGAATTGGATTATATTTTGACTAACAGGAAATACATATTTCAAGATTGTAATGTTCTTAATAAATTTAACACAGGAAGTGATCATCGATTAGTAAGGTGTAAGATACGTGTTAATGTAAAACTAGAGAGACAAAAATTATTCAGAAAAACAATATTTACAGTTGATATTCCTAATCTTCAGAAACATTCTAATGAATTTAAATTAGAACTTACAAATCGGTTTCAAGTATTAGTAGATTTTGAACATGATTCAGATTTGAATGAAATTAATATGAAAATAACTGATACACTTTTGAAAACTGCAACAAAGATAGCTGGTAGAAAGAAACAGCAATTGACCAATAAAATTTCTACTGAGACTAGAGAATTTATGAAGAAAAGAAGGAATATGAAGATATACAAAAATGATGCATTAAAAAGAATTGAATATCTCGAATTTTGTAAAATGGTGCGGAAAAGAGTTGAAAATGATATAAGAAAGTATAACTGTGAACTAGCAAGGAAAGCTGTAGAAGAAAATAAAAGTCTTAAGAATGTAAAACAACATTTTGGTATTGATAGGAAATTTATATCTGCAATAAGAAAAAAAGATGGAATTATTACTAAAAGGAGAGATGACATCATGAAATTGGTAGAAGATTTTTATCAAGAATTATATAGTAATAAACAACAAGTACCTCCTATATCTATTACATCGAGACATGCAATTAAATGTATGAAGAAAGGAAAGGCTCCAGGTAATGATGGAATTATAATTGATATATCAAAAGAAGCAGGTGAAGAAATAGAAAATTTTTTAGCAAAGTTATATACCAAATGTCTAAATGATAAAGATGTACCAGATGATTGGAAGAATGCAGTAATAATATTAATATTTAAAAAAGGTGATAAAGAATATATTAGAAATTACAGACCTATCAGCCTTTTATCAGTTTTATATAAAATTTTTACCAAGATAATTACTACTTGTCTACAGAGAACATTGGATTTCCACCAACCAAGAGAACAAGCTGGATTTAAAAGTGGTTTTAGTACAGTAGATCATATCCAGGTATTGAGAGAAGTTATAGAAAGGACAAATGAATATGAGTTGCCATTATGCTTAGGATTTGTAGATTATGAAAAGGCATTTGATTCTATAAACATTTCTTCAGTCATTAAAGCATTAGATCATCAAGGTATAGATCCAGGATATTGTTATATTTTAAAGAATATTTATAAAAATGCAACAGCAACAATTAGATTACATAATGACACTGGGAAAGTCAACATTGAGAAAGGTGTAAGACAAGGTGACTCCATATCTCCAAAACTTTTTACAGCAGTGCTGCATGAAATATTTTGTGGATTAAAATGGAAAACTAAAGGAGTGAAAGTAAATGGTGATTATTTAAGTCATTTAGATTTCGCAGATGATGTAGTTGTTTTTGCAAATAATGCTTCAGATCTGCAGGAAATGTTGCAGGAATTATCAGATGAAAGTAGGAAAGTAGGACTAAAGATAAATGTTAAAAAGACTAAAGTAATGTTTAATCGATTTGCTCAAAATATGAAAATAAAGATTGATTATGATGAATTAGAAGAAGTTAACAGTTACAAATACCTTGGTCAGATTATTAATACAGATAGAAACATAATGGAGGAAATTAATCATAGAATTAAACTTGGGTGGAGTGCTTTTGGTAGAAATAACTTGATACTAAAAGGAAATATGCCTATGTGTTTGAAAAGGAAGGTTTTTAACAAATGTGTTTTACCAGTTCTTACTTATGGATCTGAGACTTGGACACTTAATAGAAGAGCAATTCAGAGACTTCAGACTACTCAAAGAAGTATGGAGAGATGTATGTTGGGAGTAACAAGAAGAGATCGTAAACGCAATGTATGGGTAAGAGAACAAACAGGTGTTACTGATCTCATTGAAAAAATTAAAAGATTGAAGTGGAGTTGGGCTGGACATATTGTTTGAAGAAATGATAATAGATGGACAATTGAAATTTTAAACTAGATTCCATGAGATTGTAAAAGACCCAGAAAGAGACCACATGTGAGATGGATGGATGAAATGAGAAGGTGTGCAGGGGTGACGTGGAGAAGAGAAGCTAAAGATCGGAGAAGATGGATTAAACTTGGAGAGACCTTCATCCTGCAGTGGATTGATAATGGTTGATAATGATGATGATGATGATGATATATATATAATACTTTAATTTTTATTGTTTACATTATATAAATAAATATCTTATTATATATATGTTTACATTATAATAAATTGATGAAAAGATTTAATTTAAAATATATAATTCTCTGGAGGAATGAATAATTAATTACAGGATGGCAAAAGAAGATGTGAAACTTCTAAATCCTTATAAAAATGACATTTGGAGTTTAAATCCTTGTAAAAACTTAGATTAGAAGTAAAAGAGGATCTTCTTTTCTTCTACTTAACTCCAGGACTAAAGTGCTATAATTGATTACAAAATAAAACTTGTTTATCCTTAAATCTGCCAATTAATAAATGATAGTTCCCTAACAACATTAAATGTAAAGTAATTGTTTATATGGATATAATCCCTCAGTTTCCAAATTTTACATTATAATAAATACATGAAAATATTTGATTTAATATATATATATATGGAAACAAAAGAAATATATAAAAATAACTGAAAGACATACATAAAAAATAAATAAATAAAAAACAAAACACAATTATTTGTTTACTCAGATGTTTTTGATATTTCAACCAGCATACTGGTTTTCATCAGAAAGTACAGTCAAATTACTTCCTTTAAAAATTAAACATTAAAAGTCATTTGAATACCTGATAATGCAATAAATCCAAGTATGTTAATAACCTTTTTAAAAAGAGCTTAATCAATAAACTTTTATATAAAACTTTTTCAATAATTAATCATTCATGTCTTATATATATATATATATGTCTGTGCAAAAAATGTATACAAAAATTTGTATAAAAAACAAACTATAAATGGATACACTGTACAGGCTTACACCTGCACATACAGATACTGATTGTATATATGTTTGGAGATGGTAATCTGGACCAACTGATGAGTGCTGGTTTAGCACGAAATACATATATTAGTGATTATTTATCTTTTCAACATGTGTGTGATCAGGTGAGTCAGTAATATGAGATGGCTTGGAGAGTTGAGGGTTGTGTGAAAGTCTGAGTTCGATTCCCTTATATAAAAACAAACTATGTATAAAAAAACACACGGAGGAAACAAATTGTTGTGTATTCATATTAAATCTCAAATATAATAAAAATATATTTGTATAATATATTAAATAATAATTAATGAATGAAAAATAGAGCATTAGAAAACTAGGTAATTCAAACATACAATAATGCCTATGTTTATATTCATACCATAAGGATGTAAAGTCTTAAATTTATAAATTAAAAAAAAAAAAAAAACTTTCTTTTTGTTTTCTCATTTTTATGTTGAGGAAAAGTTGTTCTGCAATATGACCATCCTTAAATCATCAATTGAATGACATAGTAAAGTGAAATGTTTAGAAACTGTCTACCTTAATTTTTACATAAAAAATCAAATCTATGCAAACTGTTTGCTTATTCACCTTTGACATGGTTGGGGATATACCATTTAAAATCATTAACAGTATGGAAAAATAATATGATTGAATGGAAGGCAATTTTTATCTCCATATAAAAAAACATTATTTTTCTGATATAGAAGTAATAACAAAATTAGTTTTTGTAATCCTATTCTTAAATATTTTATATCTTTGATCCAAAACTATAGACAAGATAAAGAAAACAGATTTGAAATAATTTGAGGAATTTAATATGCTAAAGTTTTTTTGCAGTATATAATTAATATTAGGTAAATTATCACAAGTAAGGATTAGCTGTGAGAGTTCCATTTGGCTACTTTTTTCTTGGATAAAAGTTCAATTTCTCTCAATTTCTAAAGATTTTATTATTACCTTAACCAACAATGTCTTAGGATATTTTATATTTACAAATTTATTACATAAAACTTGATGATTTTGTTGAAGAAATTTTCTTATTACTGCAAATTCTTCTAATTTTTAAAAATTGACTATAGGGAATATTGGCCTTTAAATGCTTTAGGGTGGCCACTATGAAAATGTAAATAGTTATGTTACTGAATTAGAATAATTCATTGTAAATTATACATTTTTATTAAAATTATTTATGTAATTGAAGAAAGTATGAAGTTTTTCTTCATTATATGGCCATATCATAAAGATGTCATCTACAAAAATAGGCAAAACTCTCCATACAGTAGTGCTACTCAATGCAAGCCAGAGTAATCAATGAATGCCAGAATGCTTGTGTATAAAAATCGCTACCTAGTGCCTACTTATCCAATATTCCCAGACTAGTTTCTAGCTTATGACTTTCATCAGTGAGGAGCCTTGGATCTGAGAGCAGGCACTAGATAGGGATTTTATGCACAAGTCTTCTGGAATCCATTGATTACTTTGGCTTGCACTGAGTGGCACTACTGTATGGAGAGTTTTTCCTGTTTTAATAACAGTTATCAGCAAGCATAAAAAATGGTGATCATGTGATATCATCTACATATGTGTGAGATGTAAGCCTAGCATTTCTAAATATAGAGGACTATAATTGAACATATCATTGTTGTGCTCATTGCTATATCTTATTTATGTAAATAATATGCAAAATTTAAAAATAAAATAGTTATTTCTTAAGATTAAATATATTAATTCAATAATAATTATAATTCACATTATTATTTAGTAAAGCAGATTTCAACTCCATTATTATAGGCTATATTAGTATATAGTAATGTAATATCTAAAGTTATTAAAAACATTCAATTAATAATAGAGGCTTAATATTTACTAAAATTGAAAGTGTGTTGTATCTTTAACATAAGACGTGAATAAAAGTGGGATATCATATATAAGACCATCACAAATACTATAATATTTTCTGTAGGACAATCAATGTTTGTTACAATAAACCTTCCAGGACAATCTGGTTTGTGAAATTTGGGTAGAATATAAAATTTTCTGTTTTGATTTTAGATTGGTAATAAAAAATTATATACATCCCTGTCAACAAAACCTTTTGTTTTCACATCAATGAGGTTGAAAAGTATATTCATAAATAATTTATTTACAGTAAGTTTGTGTTTTGAATACATAGACATTTTTGTCATTTAAAAAAAGCACAACTTTATTTATGCAGTCATCCTTATTCATAATTACTATTTTTCCTCCTTTATCAGCTGGTTTTATAAAAATGTCTTCTCTTTTTTCTGAGTTATATAATGCATATTTTTTCATTTAATATTAATTTGTTTTTATGTTTATTATTTTATTTAAGTTTAATTGTTTTAATAATATACTGATAGATATTATTAATGTATGAATCATGTAAAATGTTTCTCAAATATGGAGGTGTTAAACCATTAAGCATCACATGGCAATACTGTATGGAGAGTTTTGCTTTTTTTATAAATATGGAGGTGTCCAATCAGATCATATTTTGTTAATATTATTGTATATTTATTTCCAAAAAACTATCTTAATTTGATTCACCTAATAAAATTGTTTGGTTTGATGTATTTATAATTCATTTCTTTGGTAATATGATTGGAATGTTGAGGTGGTCAAGAGGCCAGCGCGACTGCCTTGCACTAGCAGGCAGTTGCCCGGGTTGCGGGTTCGCGTCTTGACTGATGCTATGACACTTAAAAAAAAAAGATAAACCTTTATTTAGTAATGAACATTCTGTATCTCTAAATATTCTGTTAGATAAATTCATAATATTGCCGTCTCTCATATATATGTTGATATTATTATTAAAGTTTTATTCAAATGTATAGAACTGTTCAATGATTGGAATGTTGTGATTAATACAACTAGAAGAGTTAGTAGTCATATGAATCCTGGATAAGTCAATATTATTAGGTAAAATTAATGACAGCCCTACAACCTTATTTGATGTATCTGAAGATGATGTAAATGATGGGACAATGCCAGCATTCAAATTAGTAAATGATTGTATCATTCTAAATGTATGTAGATTTGACATAGTAAGAGTTTCAAAAGATTTATTATGTCAAGCGTTGGTGGCCTAGAAGTTAGCATAGCTGTTTTCCAAGCAGCTGGCCCGGGTTCGCTTCCCAGTCAACGCTTTGACATATATATAAGGTTTATTTATTAGTTTCAAAGTGTTTAATATCTTGTTAAAAATTCATTCTGACTTGTTAGAAAACTGTTTTATATTTTTAAATTAATAAATAATTTTTCAGTGGAATTTTCTTAACAACATCCTCTCTTTTGAACACATGATTTTTGTATTCATATATTTTTTGCATACTAGTTTCTTTATACACATTTTGTATACATTTTTTGCACACACATGTATATATTGTATATGAATTAATTATTTTAAAGTTCTATTTAAAAGTTTATGTACAGTTTAATTTTTTTAAAAATTAAGTTTTTTTTTTTAAAAAAAATTAATAAATTAAGATATTTATCACACTAGATCAGCAGTTGCTTAATTAAATTCTCCTTTAAAAATTATGCTAACCTATAAGAATTCGTTACTTTCTAAGATATACAAAAGATTTTTCATGTTTAGTTTTTGAAAGAAATCTTAAGTTTTTTGATGAAAACCAGTCCTCTGATTGAAATATTGAAAGCAGCTTTGTAAACAAGTAATTATGTTTTGTTTATTTTATTTTCTTTTTTAATATATATAACTGACAAAGTGATAGACTTATACAACTATACATTGAATTTGGACTGATAAATAGAAAAAACTGATAGAACCAAAACCTGCTTATTCTATTAAAATACATGTCAAGTATAATTCGTGTTGCATAATTCAAAACATTCCACATTTATTATTTTCTACAAGTATGTGCATATGTGTTAATACTAAATATATATGTAATAAAGTTGATTCATCAAATTGCATGCAAGAATATAAGTAATTAATAGCTAATCACAGAAATTAAAGTAATCTAACAATTCCCTCATCACTATATAGTATTTCATTTGAGAACTTAGGATTTATTAGATATCCCTGGAGATATAATATCACTATTTCTTTAACGTTAGCATGGATATATTGTAATACATTAAAGATCAGCCTTTTCAAGCTATTGTGCATGTGCTTTTTTATGAATGTTAATAATAAATGAATACTTTCATTCCCAACACAAGATATAATATTTATGAAAGAATAAAATGAATCCATTTATTCTTTCCAACCCAAATGCTTATATATGGGCAAATCTTAAGTACTGGAAATGAAAGCGTGAGGATAGACCACTCACTTTAAATTACTGTTTACGATGTCTGAATGAGTGTCGTAAATACTATATCATGTGATGGGAATGAAAGTATTCATTTATTATTAAGACTCGTAAAAAAGTGCATGCACAATAGCTTGAAAAGGCTAATCTTTAATGTATTATGATTTATAAAACATAGCACTATAAAATAAATGCTTATTTACGTATGTTTAAGTTTCATTTGAGAGTGATGTTTAGTAAATTCTAGATAATTTCGTCGACGTCATTCATTCAGACATCGTAAACAGTAATTTAAAGTGAGTGGTCTATCCTCACGCTTTCATTTCCAGTACTTAAGATTTGCCCATATATATATATATATACTGTATTTTCAAATATTTATTTATAGAGTTACATATATATATATATAATACTTATACAAAGTTTAAATATAAATTTTTAACATTTATTGTACCAAGTATACTTTTGATGTTTTCATGTCTTATTCATGGTCAGTCTGCTGAGAACATTAATTTTTTGGTTCATGGCACGAGTTGTGAAGCAAAGTTAAAGAGGCATGTTATATCATCTCTAACGTATATGCCATGAATAAAAAAAAACATTTTATGCCATATCTAGGAAGTGGCAGATCAAGATCTATTCCACCCTTATTTGCATATTTAGTCCACCCTAATTTGCATAGTTTACTTCTTAAAAATGAAGGCTTAGACCTTTGAAAGTGCTTGAATAAATCGATAAAAAGTTTGTCATTCGTTTGATTTACGATGATTATATATATTTAAGTTATACGTGTGTATTTTCATATTAACACAAATATTAGTCTACATACACACACATATATATATATATATGATTGTTATGCATAGTTTTTGAAATTAAAAATGCATTATTCTAACTAAGAAATAAAAAAATTAACACTCTTGAAAAATGTATGTTTATATATATAATATTTGAAATGAATGAAATGAAATATATATTTTAGAGTAATGGTTAATCCTAATGCTGTATATAAATAAGTTTTACAATCTTAACCTCTAAATTTCTAAGTTTATAAAAATAAACCCATTTTTTTTTATTTACGAAGGTTGAACAGGGAAATTGAAGATATATGAGGAGTTTTGAGCTAAGCCAAGTGAATACTGATTTGGCTTAAATGCAGGTCATTTTATTTTTTACATGATTATATTTATGTGATTAAAGTATATGCAATGAAATGGAAAATCTCTTACAAGTTCTATGATCCATAGCCTTTTGCTTCATATCATACAGTCAAATTTTTTATTTCATCCGTCTATCTCATATGAAATCTCTTTCTAGATCTTCTACAATCTCTTGGCATCCCACTTAAAACTTCAATTAAACATTGATTATTATATCTTCTAGAAATGTGTCTGCCTCAACTTCATTTGAGTCTTTTAATTCTGCCAAGGAAGTCAATGATACTTATTCTCTCACCTAAATATTTTACTTTCAGTATCTTCTTCTTAACTTCCACCATACTTCCCATTCTCATTACAATATTATACAAAGAATGTTTAGTGTCCAAGTTCCACCCAAGTATTAAAAATGTTCCTTTTTAGACACCTAGGAATATTTCCTTTTAATAGGAAATTATATTTAGCAAAAACCATCCAAATTTAATGCTATGAATAATTTCATTCATTATGTTTACATCTGTATTATTATTCTGATCAAATTGTTAACATCTTCTCATTCATGACTATCAATCTTTTTTTTTTCCTGAGAAAATCCATTAAACATCACTTTAGTCTTTTTAATATTTATCTTTAGTCTTACTTTTATCTGATAACTGTTGGCACATTTCCTGATGCTCTGAAGCATTATTTATAAAATAACCACACCAACTGTAAAAGCTAAATGATTTAAATAATTTACATATATCTGCATTTATTTGGCTTATTATTTTAATCCACAAAATTCTTACAAAACTGTTGGAAAAGGTATGGAGATATGGCAACACCTTATACACCTTTAACAATGCTAATCTTCTTAGTATTACCATGTAATCTAATCACTGTTTTTGCATTTTAAATAATATTCTTCAGAATATAATATCCTGATAATACCAGGAATATGATAATATCTTGATGAGTCAAAGTTTTAATCACTGTGTACATACTTATAAATTCAAATATCTTTTCATTTTCTACAAATCCTAAAACATAATGCAATTGTTGAATATGATCCACTATGCTAAACTTAATCTTAAATCCAATTGTTCTTTCAGTTGATTTAAATCAAAAATTTGTTGTATTTGAGTTATATTATCTTGGTAAAGATTTTGTATACAATTGACAGATGTTGACAGGGTCTATAATTTCTGATATATTCTTTATCACTCTTCTTAAATATCAGTATTACAACTGTATGCTTCCAACCATTTGGAATATCTTTATCATTTAATCATTTGGTATATAGTTTTGCCAACTAATTTTCTATTTCTTTTCATGTTTCTTTTAAGATATCAATAATCCATCAATTATTTTCATTTCCTAGAGCTTTTCCCTTCTTCACAAATTTAATTGCATTTCTCATCTCTTCATTTAAAATGCTTGGTAATTCAAATAATAATGATTTGTAGTAGTTATTTTGTTTTCTTGTTATTTATTACTATATAATTATTTGTAAAAATTATTCAGATATTTCATGATATCATCCCTCACTTCAATAATAATTTCATAGTTTCTTTTTTATTGATGAAATAACTTTTATTCCAATATCAAGATATTGTTTTATACTTTTGAACCTTTTATTCTCTTCATAGTATAGTTTCACTTGCCAATTCACAGTTATGTTCTTTTTATGCCATAATTAATCCTTTTTTTTTGTATCATTTAACAGAACCCCAGGTATTAATTGGATAATTTTAAAATCTTTTCATATTCCTTCTTGAAATTTTATCGGAGAGTCAATGCTTACACCCTTTACTAGATTATCAATTATCTTCTTATTGATCTCAATTAAATCTGTGATGATAAATACAGCATCACAGGCAATAATAATCAATACTCAAGTGTCAACAACCATCCTTTGTGATTGGATTTAAAAGAGAAAATATATAATCTAGACAAGCCATCATCTATCAATGGCAAACTTAGGGCATATCATAAAACCATTGAGCAAAACTTCATCTATATGCACATACGTAAATGCTAACATAGCTACAATAATAAACATTTTAGAAAATTCTGAGATCATTATATTTGTGCTGATTATCATCGCTGCTTTGGCAATCAGCTACCATGAATATACTGGTCATCAATAAACTAATAATCATCTTAAAATATATAAATAGAGAATGTGGACTTTAAGATAATCTTTACCTTTTACTGTCCAAATAATTCTACAGAGAATTATCTTCACTCATATGCATACAATGCAAATACCATTATGATTAAACTAGCTTAGGAATTGCAAGGATTCTAGGAACTGTGGGCAAGAAAAAATAGACATGCTTACTTCATTATGTTATTAAATAATTGCACTGTAATAACCTACAAATCCCTTAAAGCCCAAATCTATAATGAAATCACTCTCACACACTGGAAGTGTAGGACATATAGCTAGAAGAATAAAAACATTAAAAAAATTAATTTTGGATATTTTTATTTTTAAAAAGAAAAAACTAACAAACAAATTTTTTTTTAGAAAATTATAAAGTGACAAATTTAAAGCTAATACGCATATTTTCATACATAATATATGATTTCATATAACATATATATATTTATTATTCATTTTTTATTTTTCTTAATTATTTAATATTTAATTGAAATGAGTTATAACCTTCTAATAATCAAACTCTAAAAAATATTTCACAATAAAGAAAAAGGATAATTTTAACTTAAACCTTCCTTTTCTTGTTTTAAAAATGTGGATGCCCATATATTATTTTAACCAAGTAAAAAAAAATCTATTTAACAAATTTTTTTTCATTATTTCAAATTTCCTATAAAATCACATTTATAAATAAAATGCATACACATTACAATACCTTATTTTCCAATGGATTTTTCTTCTTTGTTAGTTCTCTTTTGTAGTAGCTTAGTTTCTTTTTGTATTTTTGTCTAGTCAGTCTCTTTGACCCAAGTTTATATATAACTTTCTTAATAATTATCTCCATCCATTTAGCTTTATTTTTATCTTTTTTCTCCTTTTCCTTGTAGGTACAATTTAATAATTATTTTTATTTCATTTTTCATCCATATATCTTTTTTTTATAGCTGCAAGTTTTCAAATTAATAATTATTTTCATTGCAGGTTTATATAAATTGAGACAGACATATTTTTGGATGGATCAATATATAAGGCTAGTTGAAAATTTTTGCCAGGGGTATTTTTCTCTTCTACAATTTTTTTAATTAGGTTGGTTACATAGATGAGTCAATAATCAGCTTTTAGTAAAATCTTAACATATGGTTTTTATAAACTCCATAATATTATACTGCTTTACAAATGCCATCTATTTTTGTAACTAAGAGTAAAATCAATCTATTATCAGACTTCCAACCTGAGCTTCTGAGTGCTAAACACCACTATTGAATAATTTACTAAATCCTTCTGTTCACACACTGTTTTATTTTAAAGAAAAAACAATCTTGATATGAATCTTCCATTTAATCACATGATTAATACATTAAACATTGATGAATTGATTTTCTTATTATAAGAATTTTTTTTTCTTTAAAAAATTATTCTATTTATATACCAATTGAAAAATATCTTTTAAGTTTTTCAGAGATTAAGATCTTAATCTCTTCTTGTTTTTTTATTTTTTGGAAAATAAAATATTCTGCTTAAAATCTACTTATACCTCACATATTAATCATTTATATTTTGTTTTTCAAAATTAAATATATAATTCAATAAACTTTCTTTCTTTCCTTATGCTATGTCTAGCTAATCTAAGAATGCACTTCCCATAAGTACAAATCAACACTAACATTTAATATTTTAGATAATTTACTGTACTATCCATAATAGCATTTTAACTATTTACATAAAGACAATCATTAAACATAAGAAGGCCTGAAGGCATACACAAATAATAATTTAGATCAATATGACCTATAAGAGTCCTAGCTGACTGTTCTCACATTTGGAGGTCAGCTGCCCATACTTGAAAACACTATGCCATGGAAGATGATCTGCTCCAATATATATGTCCATGTGCACAGATGAAGCTTCAAGAATTAAGTATCCTCTTGTTCATCCCATTAATACTGAGGTCTTCGTTGGTTTATCCTTGAAGTTGATTGTATAATATTTCTATCCATTTGCTCAAGTGATTCTTCATTTTAATGCTCCATACAAGAATTTACATCATTATCTTTGTGACTTTAATTAATATTATTTTTATAGTTTGTCATTTATCTTATAAAGGAAATCTAACTCAAATTCCTTTGTTTTATTTCATTAATGACTTATTCTACTCTCATTAATTAGACTATTATTCATTTTAGAAAATAATCTTTTTCTAATCTTAAAGTTATAATTTTTTTACTTACTAACTTTAAAAGAATCAGTCCTTTAAAATTCTTTAATTTATCTAACTTATAACCTTTTCTCTCTATAAGTTTATACATATATATGTGTGTGCAGTTAAGCATACACATACATATCATTACTTCTCCCAAGTTCAGAGATCAATTTTTAATCTCTGAACTCAATACATAGTCATTAAGATACATGGGTCTTTTTATTTTACTTTTAGCATGCTGTTGTTGTTTATGATCCACCTCACTTAATGTGTTCTCTCTTATCAATTGGTTGTTGGTATCCATTGTGTTAAATAAGTTGGGTATTATCTTCTCGCTCTCATCTTTATTCAGCTGGTTTTCATGCTTGTGAAGTACTGGATCTAAGAGTGCACTTCCCATGAATACAAATCAATACCAACAGTCGATATTTGGATAATTTACTGTATTATCCCTAATAGTGTTTTAACTACTTACTTTTATACAATCATTAAACATAAGAAGGCCCGAAGTCATACAAAAATAATAATTTGGATCAATATGACAGCTGACTGTTTTCACATTTGGAGATCAGCTCTCCATACTTGAAGTCTCTGTGCCATGGGAGACAATCTGCTCCAACATATATAACCATGTGCATATTAAGTGTCCTCTTGTTCAACCTATTAGTATTGGGACTTCATTGTTTTATCTCTGAAGTTGATTGGCTAATATTCCTGTCCATCTGCTCATGTGATTCTTCATTTCAATGCTCTATATAAAAATTTACATTGTTATCTTTGTGACTTTAACTAATGAGTTATTTTTATAGTTTATCGTTTATCTTATAAAGGAAATCTAACTCGAATTCCTTTAATTGTTTTATTTCAATAAGGACTTATTCTACTCTCATTAATTAGACTATTGTTCATTTTAGAAAATAATCTTTTTCCAATCTTAAAGTTATAAATTTTTTATTTACTAATTTTAAAAGAATCAGTCTTTAAAAATTCTTTAATTTATTTAACTTATAACTTTTTCTCGCTATAAGTTTATACATATAGATGTGTGTGCATTTAAGCATACACATACACATCATTTTATTTATTTGTAATTCAATAAATAGGGAAGATCCACTATACAGAAAAGATTAAACAATTGTAAACTATTTTACAGCTTAGCATTGCTTTCAACCAGGCTGGTTATGTTCATAACACAAAGACAGGTCTTTGTGTTATGAATATGTCCAGCCTAGTCTAAAGCAGTGCTATTCTATAAAATAGTTACAATTGTTTAATCTTTCCTGTAAAATGGACCTAAATATATATAAAAAAATGAACTACTGAAAAGAAAAAAAATTCTTTTTTTAACAGCTATAATCAATAAAAATTAAAGCATTATTATGTCTCAGAATTTTGATCCATGATTATTTCATGTGTACAAATCTTTTAATAAATTTAACCTAATTAAATTCCTACTAAACAAATAGGTTATCCTGCAGCTAACATGAGAAGAAATAATTATTCTCAATATATATATAGTTTATTACAATATAACAATGGCAAATTCTCTGTGCAAGGTTTTGAACTATTTTGTCTATTAAAACCATACTAGAGGTAAAATAGTTTTCAGCCTATATAGATTACAAATAAAAATCATAAGCAATCAATTTTTATCCATGAAAAAATTCAAATGAACACATTCACACATATATATATATATATTAATGAAACATTTGAATTAGGCTTTACAATATATAAATATATAATACCTATAGCTAGCTTATGCTATAACTATCATCTTCACTAGTTTCGCAACTAAAATTTAAAAATCGAAATCTCATTAAAATCACATGATATTAACATTCAGTGTAAATAGTCAATATTCCATATGTATATATTTACACAATTATACTCTCACTATATATAATATTCATAGTTAAATTATATATAATTAAAATAGTAGAAAATTTCACTCTAAATTAGAAAAATGGCAATCTGATAAACTAAATATTAACAGAGTTAAAAGATAGATACTGTTATTCTAGCTTTTCATAGTTAGTTGATGTTTACATAGCTCAGTACAAAGTACAATTACTTCCATTCTAATTATATATATATAATTTATTGTAAATAGCAAAAAAGCAACAAAAAGAAACTTTACTTTGTTTCCACTGCCAATAATAAATAGCTGTGAATGGGTTGTATCATCATATTCAAATACATCTTTCAGGTGTTTGACAAGAACAGTAACAGAAGCTTCATGGTTTTCAGCTGGTTTCCCAATTTGATGAGTTATACAATAAACTGCTTCAGAATATGCCTGACCTTCCTAAAAAATAAAACAATAGTTACTCCATCCATTTGGTGATCATTTTTGTTCTCATATATAAAAGAAAAGTATAAAACCATCAAAATATCACATAGTCACCATTTCATATGATAACACAGACTGTTAATAACACTTGCAAACATTCCAAATAGTAGTGCCTCAATTGATTACTGAAGGCTTGGACTTGATGGCACTACTTTATGGGGACTTTCTTAGTGTTATTAAAAGAAAATTAGTTATTAAATTAAGCAAAAAAAATTCTCTAATTCACATTTAACATACATTAGATGATTGAGACATCTCTCTTACCCCATCTTGAACTAACCTATGTAATAATTAAGTAATCAATAAACATTAGTTATCAAAACTTAAGAATTCCTATGTTTATGTTATGCTTTGCTTACCAAAATGAAGAGGCAATAGTTATATCAACTATGAATTATTGTATTTATATTCCACTACATTTATAGCTAATTATACATATTTTCTACTTATATAAACATTGGCATTATGGTTGTTATAATTTAATTAATAATATTTTGGAAGATTTATTTGTTTATTTTATTTAATGTATGGTGTTGGAATATTAAAATTCAACACCAATAAGTCTTCATCAATCAAGAACCCACTCCACCAAACTATGTAGAGCAAAGAGCCCAAAAGTGTCCTGGTAAATTGGACAGTGCCTGTAAATATGTACCATAGTTTATGGTATTCCACACTCATAATTTGGAGTGTCTATAAATCCCCACCTATGCAACATGTAATGGCATCTACCCTGGCTTGTTCTGAACCTGTTAATCTTCAATAAGAGTTTCTTGAAAAGAAGAAATCAGATAGCTATTAGAGTACAATTATTTATATTAGGGTTATTCCAATCATATATCCACATTCTGTTGATATCCAATGTGGGTGGCTACTGAGAATTACCAGTAAGCCAATTAAGGCTGCCTTGACTTTAGCATGACATTTGGGGAACTGTTTAGAATGAGATTGATTGGATGATTTGATAGCACAACAAACTTGTTGAATTTATTAATGGTTGCCAACCTTCATCTGATGTTAGCTAGAGAAATATTTGCAAGTACAGTTAACTATTCTACTGGTGTTGATTTAAGAGTGCCATAAATAATATGCAAGGCTTTGTTAATCTGAGTATCCATAAGATTATCACCGTACTGGAGAGCAATACTCAGCCACAGAGTAAAAAAGTGGTAATCCAGAAGTTCTAAGGATGTCAGCATTAAAGTTTGAAAATGATATTATTCCTGGTGTTGAGTTTTGTTTTGATATAAAGAGCTTGATCCAATTTAATTTCAAAGTATTTTGCCACGTGATTGATTTGTATCTTTGTAGTTACAGAAACCAACTTTGAGGGGCTTTTTTTGGCTAGATTGTTGTTAAGATTAAAACAAATTTGCAAGATTCATATACTTTAACAGAAAAGGGGTGTACTACCTATTATAATAGTAGACTATGCCTTCTCTATTTATGTTGATGATTTTAAGTCTGTATCAACATTACAAATCTTTTTAAATTTCATAAAACTTTTAGTATTATGCTTATAAAACATTTTATTATGCCAAGTATTGTTCATCAAATTCAAAAAGGATAAATACAATGTATGTGTTTTCAATATAAACAAAGAAAATGTAAGATGGATTAAGAGTGCTGCTATATTATAAAATTTATTAAATTTAACAATTTTAATGCTTTGTTTTTTTTTAAACAGTACTCTGAAATGGAAAAATGACAGCTAGATTATCAAAAATGTATTAAATTAATAAATTTTAATATTTTTCTTGTTTGCTTATTCACTTTTTTTTTAAATTTATTTACAATTTTTTGATAATAGACAATTGAAGGAGTATATACTGATATAGTGTAATTCGTGTATTCATTGTATTGAGAGAAGCTGCTAGCAGTCAAAATGTTGGAAAATAACTATTATGAAATCATTATTTGTAAAACATTATAAAATAATACCCTTAGATAAATCAAAATATGGTTTCATAAGAAATTAATTTCAAATATATTTATAACTGTTATTCATAAAATATCTTTTTGATTGTAATTATGGAGGTAATTGTAAAAATAACATTATTTTAAAAAATTTTATAAGATGATTTAAATAATTACTATACATATTTATTTTTGAGTATTCTCATTTGAGATGTTAAGAATATAGAAGCTTTCAAATATATGTTGTAAAAAAAAAAACCCTATTAATTACAATTTATTTATAAATTAACAATATATATATAAGTATTAATCTAATCGACTATCTAGATTTGAATTTTTTTTTTTGAACTTTTAAATACTATTTTAAACACTGGAATGACTAATCGAGAAATTGTACATTTCTTTCCAAAAATGGCGGTTTATCTTAGTAATAATGATACTACAACTAAATTAATAAATCCATTGTTTAATCTAAAACCCCTTAGTATTACTTTTTATTGACAACAGATTTTTTATTTTGGGCAATAATTTCTCTTTTCAATTTCTTATTCAGTTTGAAGAAAGCGGAGGGGGGGGGGTGTAAGAGAAATTGCGGGGGGGGGGGCAAAATATGATTTACAAAATATAGATAAATTTCAAAGAATCATTTTCTTATTTGTAATTGGAAAAATGTGTTTGGAAATTTGGATTATTCTTTTGTTTTGTTTTTGTTTTAAAAAGTAGGGGTGAGTGGGGAGCTAGCCATTGTATTACTACTAAATTGATAAATTTAAATGTATAATCTAGTTTTTATTGACAGATGTTTTATTTGGGCCAACCATCATTTTCTTAATTTTTTTTTGGCAAACTTTTATTTGTCTTTGCAATTTCTAATTGGATTTAAAGAAAAGGGGGAAAGGGGATGAAGGAAATTAATAAATTCTATGTCTAATCTAAAATTTCTTACTCTGGGTTTTCATTGACAGGCCTTTTAAGGGGGATTTGAACTCAGACTTTCAAGTTCTCTACAATCATCCACTCTAGCCAATATAACCAATACACATGACCTTATGTGAAAAAGATAAAAATAATCTCCAATATATATATTTCATGCTGAACCAGCACTCATCAGTTGGTCCAGATTATAATTTCCCACATATATATAATCAGTGCTCAGTTTATATTAAAGTAGCAAATCTACACACTTTAATGGACAGGTTTCAATCCTCTTCACTCACCAACTCTTCAGCCATCCATGATGGAATGCTCAAAGCCTTTGATGATGCCAATATTATAGTCATATCATGTTGAACTTAAGTCAATCTTATGTCTCATATGTAGGAATTTAATATGTCTATTTAAATATGCAGAAGAGGGATGGGCAGAATACAGGTTAAATATGTAATATTGAAATACACATATAATATATATATACTTAATCAAGATATAATTAAAAGGAATTTGAACCCAGACTTTCAAGATCTCTACAGTCATCCACTCTATCCATTATTATCAATACACTTGACCACATAAATGTGAAAAAGATAAATGATCTCCAATATATGTATTTCCTGCGGAACCAGCACACACTTTAATGGACAGGCATCATCAAGGGTTTTGTGCATTCCATCATCAGATTTCCAGTGATATGGATGGCTGAAGAGTTGGAAAATGAGAGATTTTAAGCCTGTCCATTAAAGTGTGTAGATTCTCTATTTTAATATAAACTGAGCATTGATTATGTATATATGTGTGTGAGAGATGATGATCTGAACCGATAAGTGCTGGTTCAGCATTAAATACGTATTTTGGAGATTATTTATCTTTTTCACATGTATATGGTCAGTCATGTGTATCGGTTATATTGGATAGAGTGGATGATTATAGGGAGCTTGAAAGTCTGGGTTGAAACCCCTTTAATTCCATCTATGTTAAGTATATACATTATACATGTATTTCAGTATTACATATTCAGCCTGTAGTCTGCCCATCCCTTTTCTGTGTATTTAATAGACATATTAAACTGCTACATAATTAAAGGTGAACATAGGTATGAGTATTATATTGGCATCATCAAGGGGTTTGAACATTCCATCATCTGATTTTCAGTAATATTGAGAGGTTGAAAAGTTGGAGTGGAGAAGATTACCATCATCAAGGGCTCTGAACATTCCATCATCAGATTTTCAGTAATATTGTTGGTTGAAGAGTTGGAATGGAGATGATTGAAGCCTGTCCATTAAAGTGGGTAGATTTGCTATCTTAATATAATCCGAGCACTGATTATATATGTGTGTATGGGAGATGATTTGGATCAGGCATACTCAACCTGTGTCCCACAGGCTGCATGCAGCTTGCCAAGCTTTTATGTGTGGCCCAGTAATAGACTGATGGTTAACAGATGTGACAACACTCTTCTTAATTAACAAATAACCACATGCATTTTTTTTATTGACACACTAATAACATTATATGTCTTTTTTTTTTTAATTTCACAGGTCTAAAAAACCTGCCAAGTCTACACCAGAAGTGCCTGAGTATCTTCATATATGGCTTGTACTCACTATCTTTAGAATTATTTCATTGATTTTAGCACCTTCAGTATTTTTTTACCAAGTAAAAAATCAATAATATTTAAATTTAATGGTATAACAATGATGCAAATTCAACTTTTCAAGCTTTCGATTGGTTGTTCTTTTCTCAGCAAGGAAACACCAATCCATGATTTTGACCATTGTATTTCTACATTTTGAATTTGAAAATGAAAACATAATTTATTAAACTTTTTTTTTTTTACCCACTTGTTTGTTTTTCAGATTTTAATCAAAAATATTTACTTTTACACTAAAACATATAATGAATTATGGTTGGAATTTATAATTCTTTGGTGAGTGCTTATTTATGATGCATTAGATTATTATCTTTAATTATAAATAGGAATTTACTTTTAAAAAACCTTTTTGTAATCTGACAAATTATGAATTTGCATTTTAGATACTAAACTAAAACAAATATAATTTTAAAAAGACAAATATATTTACTGCAGATTGTATCATTGACCAATCAGAAATTTGAAACTTTAATTCAATCTACCAATAGTCCATGTTTTTGAAAGCAAGTTGAGACATGTTAGTTTTATATGTGAATTAGTATAAACACAGATGTGGAGTATTTTATATAAAACTATAATTTAAACACCATAATGATGTCTTCAAGCAACAAACAAAAATTATCAGATGAAAATAGAATATTTCAAGGCAACTGGGAAGAGAAATATTTTGTTGTGTTAAATAACAAAGGTTCAGCAATGTGTTTGATTTGTCGAGAAAGTCTCATATTAAAAAAATATAACATTGATTGCCATTACTCCATGAAACATAAATTGTTTAATGACACTTTTGCATCAGTGGCGATCTCACAAGAAGCAGCAGTGACACGAGCATCATATGAAATTTGTTATATATTTAGCAAAAATATGAAACTGTTCACAGATGCTGAAGTTGTGAAAGAATATTTCATAAATGCACCAAATATATTATTTGATAAATTTAATAATAAAAGTCAAATATTATTACAAATTAAGAAATTATAACTGTCAGATTCTACCTGCATCAGATGTATTGAAAATATTGCAAAACATATTTTTGATATTATAAAAAGATTTGAAAAACTGCAAATATTTTAGTTTGACTGTTGATTCTAATACTGACATTTCAGCAACATCACAATGTGCTATTTTTGTCAGATACTATATGGAACAGAATTCAATTTATGAAGATTTTTTGAAATTTCTTCCTATGAAGGATCAAACTAGAGGTAGTGATTTTCTCACTAGTATTTGTACTTTTCTGGACAAGAATAATATTGAAATAAAAAAAAAAATTGGTTTCTGTGTGCACTAATGGATGCCCTTCAATGATTGCATCCAAAAATGGATTTGTTTCCATATAAAAAAATAAATATGATCTAACAAATCATTTATCATTTCATTGTTTAATTCACCAAGAAAACTTGGGGAGACATATATCCATTAAAGAAGTAGATGATGTGATGAAAACCATCACAAACATTGTAAATTATATTTGAGCCTGAGAATTAAACCACAGAAAATTTTAAAATCTTTTGGAAGAAATAAATAGTAGTTATGGTGAAGTACTTTGCATACTTCGGTGCGATGGCTAGACAGAAGTAAAGTTTTGGATCTTTTTTTTTTATTACATCATGAAATTATTTCATTTTTACAAGAAAATAATAAAATGTATAACGAGTTTGCCAGTGATGGATGGTGGTGTCTTTTATCTTTTTTATGTGACATCACAGAAAAACTTTGTGATCTTAATATTAGTTTGCAAGGCAAAAATAAAATTATGTCACAAATGGCAAATAAAGTATTTGCATTTGAAAAAAAACTAAATATTTATTACCAAGATATACAAAATCAAATACTACGTCATTTTCTAACATTAAAACAGGCAAAACTCTCCATACAGGAATGTCAGTCAGTGCAAGCCAGAGTAATCAATGGATACCAGAAGGCTTGTGCATAAACTCTCTATCTAGTGCCTATTCATCCAATATCCCCAGACTAGTTTCTAGCTTGTGGCTTTTGTCAGTGAGGAGCCTTGGATCTGAAAGCATCTTGGGATCAAATACAACCCTCCAGCAGTCACCTTTTATCTCTACATAACTACAAAACTATGAGAATAAAATTGAAAACGCAATATTTTCAATTCAAGTTCATTAGCTTATTTGGTCATATAGGTCTGAACTCAATTCAGTACCCATACATTTTGGTGTCTTTGGTTCTTTAATAACCATAGACACCACTATTCTATTATGCGGGTTTGATATTAAACCACTAAACATCACATGATCACCATTTCTTATGCTTGTTCATAACTGTTGGCAAAATTCTCCATACAGTAGTGCCACTCAGTGAAAGCCAGAGTAATCAATGGATGCCAGAAGGCTTGTGCATAAAATCCCTATCTAATGCTTACTCATTCAATATCCCCAGACTAGTTTCTGAATTATAGTTAAGTAGAGATAAAAGGTGGCTGCTGGAGGATTGCATTAGATTCTAAGATCTAGGTGCAGTGCTCTCAGATCCAAAGCTCCTCACTAACAAAATCCACAAGCCAGAAACTAGTCTGGGAATATTTGATGAATAGGCACTAGATAGAGACTTTATGCACAAGCCTTCCTGGCATCCATTGATTACTCTGGCTTGCACTGAGTAGCACTACTGTATGGAGAGTTTTGCCTGTTTTAATAGCAATTATGAGCAAGCATAAGAAATGGTGATCATGTGATGTTTGGAAGCAATATATATATGCAATTCATTAAATAAGGAGGTAGTTATAGAATGATAATCCTTGTTATATAATATGTCAGTGGACAAAATATGATTACAGAGGGAAACACCAACCATATTAGTCAAACATTAAAAAAAAAATTAGTATAAACTTATTCTTTATGAGTGTACTTATTAATAAAAGTGTCTTTTAAAATTTGTAACAAGTGAACAAATCTATGATAGAAAAATTGCAAGTGGAATCATGTATTTACCATATTTTCTGCATATATCAAAAATAAACAAAAATAAGTCATGTTCAACATTTATTAATTTAGAAAAAGTGTAAGACACAGACTTAGATATTTATTTGGGATGTTTTAATGAACATAAATTACCATTATTAATTCTTCAGTCTGAAGAAAACTTCTAATGAGAATCCCCTATAATCTAGGACCTTCTGATTCTTGCTTAATTCACTATAATTTGAGTCAGTGATCTTTGCAAAGATGAAATAAGTTCATTCTTGGCGATTTTTTATGACTATCTTCCCATCAAGTAACTTTTTAAAAGTACTGGGGTATCCAAGTCAACTATCTGGTTCTAATTTTGACAGGTAAGTAATATTTTTATTAGGCACATAATTTCAACATATGACTTTTTTTTTAATCTATCTTTTCCATTTTTTCCCCATCCCCACATCTCAAATCTCTTAACATATTAACTGAAATTGAAGATTTCATTTTAAATGAATAATATAATCCATAAAATACCAAAAGTGATATAATTTAAATAAACTAATAATAAGATTTGTTGCAACTGAAGTTATGAAACAAAGATATGGATTATCATCAATTTTTATATTACTATCAAAGTGAAAATTTTTATACATCCTTTCTTTGCAAGATATTCAACAATTTATATGATCAGAAAACTTTATAAAAATTATTTCATCTAAAGATAATAAGCAAACTATATGAAGATTGAGAACATATTTTCACAGATAAAACAAAAATATAAAATTGTATATGGTGTAAATATTTGGTATTGACAATGATAATAATTGTCTATACATTGTCCGATGAGTAGATTTATCAGAAAAGATATGAATGCTAATAGTTTGCTCAGGTAAAACACATCAAAATTGTCCCAAATCAATATATTTATAAATTATAATGTAGTGAGAATTGCCACTTCTGGGTATGAGATATGGATAATACATATGATATAAAAATTAAACATGTTATCATAAAGGTTGAGCTTCAAGAAAAAATCAGATAGAGAATTCTCAGTATTGAAAATAAGGAGGCAAGAACTCAAATTTTTATCCACAATATTGCAGAAAATATGGAAAATAAATATTAAAATATTATAAACATGAACATAGACTGTAAAGCAGAGATGTGATGCCTATGGTGCATTGTGGAACTAAATTTGATGTATTTTTAATTATAAAATAAATAATAAGTCTAAATCTTATGAAATAATAGCATAATTAAAAAACATTTTTTATTAATACTCAGGATAAAAAATTATAATAAAAATTCAATAAGTCAAATTATTTTTTTTTTGTTATTCATTCTGTAAATATACATTGGATACCTGTTTAATCTTCAGGTGTATAATCCATATTGAGTCAATAATAGTTTTTACTTTTTTAGTTTGCAATTGACATTCTTATGTTAATGAGTTTTGTTTTGTTCATCCATTATAAGTTTTACAATTTTGTTCTTTATAAAAACAATTTTCATCCATAAAATTGATAATAAAAAATAAATTAAAAAAAAAGATCAGGATGGCCTTTTTTAAATTTAAAAATGCTAAGTTTTCATTGACAAAATTCAAAACATTAAAATTCTGATGAAAGCATAACAGACCCAGAAACCACAATAAAGTAAACAATATTTCAGGGATAAATCTAAATATTATTTATTTATATTAATATATTTTGTACAAAAATTTATAATAATAATTGGCAGATCTAAATATTGTCTAAAAAAACAATGGCCATCCTTGACATGGAGAATAATTTGCAAAGACAAAAATAGATTGATTTTAAGTGAAACGAAGAGGCTGCCCTGAGCTGCAATGAAAAATAGAAGGATTATTATATATCAAACAGATTTTATCGTGTGGCATAGGACAGAGAATTGTAAAAATGGAACAAGTAACTATGTTTAATTGGGCACATTTACATGTTGCACTTTACCTCTACTTTTTCCATACAAATTTGAACTTCTGCCATCTATTAAATCTCATCTATTAACTCTTATCTGCAGTTGTTCTTAGGGTAAGAATGTTTTTAAGTTGACATTTTTATGCTATTTTGTCTATCTAAAACTCAGTCAAAATTTTTATTTTTTAAAAATATATATTTCTGTGATATCTAATCTGCAATTGGATATGTTTCAACATACCCCCCCCCCCCCCAAAACATCATTTGATATTATTCTTGGCTACACATAAGTAAAATATCATGGAGGTATCTTTTGCAAAACATATGTTTATGATTTCTCAGTGAGTTGAAGAATTATTTTCTAAGATTCTCACTTTCAAATATTGCATTTTTGTTTTTCAGATCATATTCACAATTTTAAAATGTATGGTGAAACATTGTTGTTAAATTCCACATTTTTGTTTTCTTGAAGTGGCAAATTTATTATTCTTCATCAACTTTTACATCTTTTTGATACATTATCATGTCAAAGATCACAATGCAGTATGTGATTATTCTAATATTAAGTAATTAAACTAAATATTTATATAGACTGATTAACAGTAATGATCTCTAAAGCCTTTTATATCTTCAATACAATACTATATCTGTTTACAGCAACAGTAGAAATTAAAAAAAAAAAAAGGTTTTTATGTTGTTTTTTTTCAAGTTTACATTGTATATTTTTAAAAATTGTATTTATTATACTTTATTCTTCAGAAAAGCAATCGCAAATGAGTTTTATTGTATTACTTAGATTCGATTGATAGTTTTCTGAAAATAAAATTAATGACTTCATTTCAGTCCTATTACGTTTATCGCGAGGAGATTTTATAGCTAGTGATAAAGAAATTACGGGAACACAAGTTAGTAGAACCACAGTTTTAATACTGCATTTCGTATTTTATGAATTATAAACTGTCATTAAAACTCCATGATTCCACACCAGATGGATTCATTTGAATCAACTTTTCCCACCTTTCGTAAAGATAAAAATAACCGTTACGGGTCGGCTAGAGAAAGGACTTTTTTTTTTTTATGGCACCATAAAATTAAATCGATTTATTGGTCGAGACAGACGGAATCTCTACTGACGTCTATGGCTACTGGAAAATATAATTAATAAATTTTAGTTATTTTGAAATAATAAAAGTGAAAAGTCAAGAGAAAATATTATAAAACCGTAAATATTTTAATACAATACAGTAATTCAGTATTTAGTTATAATAAAATTAAGTCCGGATTTTTGACAAAGTAATTACATCTTTAGAAGTAAGGAATTCCTTTAAATAAAAAGAAAAAAAAGTTTGTCAATGGGATAGGGGTTAAATCGGTTTTAACACTCCAGATGTTTGTTTTACCAGAACAAAAAAATAAAATATCTTAGCAAAGTTGCAGTAATTTTGAAATCTGACATTTAGTAAAAATAGTTTTGAAATTACAATAATAAATTATTTAGTGTCCTTTTTTTTTTTGTATTTCATTATTTGTATAAAAAATTCCGCAAGTTAAAAAAACATTCAATGGCTCCTTTTTTTTTTTTTTGACAAAAATAAATTTCATTTATCATTTCATACGTTCAAAAAAAATATCTTTATTTTTAATATAATGTACGACTTGTTTCATTTATAATTATATCATTCAATTTACCGTAATACAAATAATTGACTTTAAATACTTACCATTAGTAAACGAATTAAACTATATTCTTTAAAATAGACGCTTGTATAAAATAAAAAATTGTGAAGACGCAACGTTTATATAAACGATTAATTCAACAATCGTTATTAGTCGATTGCTTAGAATGGAGATTTATATATTTAAAAAAAATCTGAATATACAGTAATTTCTGTCTTTAGTAATTCATATAACGGTAGCTAATAATTATCTCAACAAACATAACTTATTAATTAACAATAATAAAAATTTTCAATCAATTTAGGTGAATTATAAAAAATTGATTATGTACAATAATGTATCTGTTATTATTTATTTTTACCTTACTTTATGTACACATTGGCAAATTTTAGCACTTGATTATAGTATCTTATTGCCTTATTACATAAACCTTAAAGAGATCATTCTTTTTTAACCCTTTATCGACTACAAACATATTCTATTCATGTTTGTTGCCACAGATAAGGCTACAGGTTTATTAAGACAATTTCTCAATTACTATAATCAATGACTGGCTTATATAATTTTATTGGTCGACAGGGCAGTGATATAAAGAATAATCAATATGCTCTTTATTTTTACACTTTAAAAACTTCTGCTTTCTAAGATTGAGCTAATTGATAGCAGAGCTGACAAAAAGAAGAAGCCTTACATTTATCCTACAACGAGAAGAAAAATTATGCAAGAAAAAACAAAAGCCTACTGGCTTGATTTATAGATCTTTGCCAAGAATCTTGTAGTCCAAGTTGGTTTTGAAATTGCTCTGAAAAGATTGTCATTATAAATAAATTATTTCAGTCAAAAAGCACAACATTAGCAGATCAGTGATAGAATTCAATCACTCTCTTCAAACTAGTAAATCATTTTGTCACACACAATATATTCTCCTGGCAGAACTACCTCATCAGCCAATGTCATAGTTTCAAGATAATCCCTGGTAAAGAAGTCTTTACATGAGCAACTAACAATAGCAACCAATGAAAAAAATATATCTGCAGAAGACAGTTTTTTAATATACTGAAAAAATTACATAAAAAATATAGAATCAAAGCCTACTAAAATTATAGATAAATAGTTTAATGATTATTTCCTGAAATACTCTATATAATACATAACTTTACTCTTTGCTTTAAGTATTACTTAGATCTTGTAATTCAAACATTCTCCACCTTTTATTTGCAAAATATATTTCGATGCAAGTATAAGATTCTACCCTGCATTGTCAAATTACACTTAATGAATGGTAGTCAATAAATGATAAAATAATTATATATGAACAAGCTACATCTTAGGCCAGAGGTCCCCAACCTTTTTGCACTTAAGAGCACATTCTATAATACCGGCCAGGTGGCGGGCACCATTTATTTTTTCAATGTAAATTTATAGCTGGATATTGTTAATAATACACATAATGTACAAAAAAAATATTTATTGCAAAAATAAAATTTTAACATATAATTAATGTTTATATTTATACGCTGTAAAAGTATAGTATGCCCTACAATTTGATTGCAATATAATACAATAATTTATAAGAAATTTTAAAAATTAAATTTATTTGTATCAGATAAATACTTTTTTATCGTGTTTGGATAGTGGTGGGCACACGTAAAGTAGTCTGCGGGCACCACGGTGCCTGCGGGCATAGGGTTGGGGACCCCTGCCTTAGGCCATCAAATTATATGACATTTTATGGTCACTGCTGTACAATATAAATTGACTCCATTGGCAGAGCCACATTTGTATTGGAATTGAGTAAGGTATTAAATGTTAGATAAAAATGACAGTTGCTGAGATTGAGGTCTAGGAGTTGGGTTAGCAAACAAGTCATTTTACAGAAATAAAAATGATGATGCATATTAATGTGATTTCTCCTGTAAAGATTAATATACTCTGCAACAGGAGTCAGCAACGTTTTAGTGGCTCGTTCTGAACCTGTGTTACAATGTTATTTTGCATACTGAAATAATTCTACCAATCTTATTATATATAGTATCAAAATTGGTTGTTATGATGGGCTTCAAAAGTATATTTATATACTTTTGAAGCCCATTATAACCAGATCTTATATTATTAGTCATCCACTATTTTAAAATACATAAGATCATATATGAAAGATATGTTTTGTTAAATTATATTGCATTCGAAATACTGCTTTAAATTTACTTTGACATGGAGAGAATTCATCTAGTTGGTGCTTTAAAAAATGTGTATTGGTTACAAAATTAGTGATTCAGAATAGATAATGTGCATTTAGCTTTCATTGGCTTAATTAAAAAAGCTGATTGCTGAACTCTAACCAAATAAAACAAGTATTTTTCTGTTGAGTGTTGGTGGTCGAGTGGTCAATACAGCCACCTTACAAGCAGTTGTCCCGGGTTAGCGGATTCGCTTCCTGGCCGATGCTATGACACGTCATCAAAACTGTATTAATGAAATCCATTTTTGTGATATAAAAAATCCAACTTAAAATTGAAAGTTTTTCATATATTCTTCTTTTTTTTAAAACTATCAACATTTGAAATTTTTCTCTATGAAAAATTTGTTTTAATTACACAATAGTCATTTAAAAGAAAAAAAAAACAATGATTTTTTTTAACAAGTCTCATATATTTGTGGACTTCGGTCACACATTAATCTGACTTTCACTAATTATAAACATTTTTTTTCAAGTAAATGTGCCAAAACTAAAAATGTATTATTTTATAATTACAATAGAAGTTTTTCAAATGAATTAATCGATATAATATTCTCCCTCAATATATATTTACTCTAAACATGCAGTAGCATACAAAAGTTTCAAAGGTAAATTGATCATCAAAAAATAAATTCCACCCCATTTAGCTCTCACTTTTATTGAAGATAGCAAAGATCAAATGTGTTTTTATTGCACAAAACAATTAGTAAATTAAGCTAAATCATGGTTTCCATTTACATGTGAGTTGCATATGTAAAATGTAGTTGATAGAGCAAACGTGCGCTGTAATTATAATATATATTTTTATTATTTCAATTCAGAGTGCCACTGATAATCGTTCTGTATGCCACACTTGACGCATGTACCCTAGACTGATGACTCCTGCTCTGTAGAATTATTTTTTGTTAACTCATATGAGATGATCTATAATTTTAAGATTGTCTCAGGATAAACATGACTAATTCATATATGTGATCAAGGCCAGCAGTTTCCACAAGCTGTATTCGCATAATAATAATTAGACAATTCAATAATAATAAATACCATATAAATGGAAAAGAGTAGAAAATTCTTATTTCATTGTACATCCAATGAAAGGTCCATTGGAACATTATATTGAAGACTAATATTTTGAAAAAATGAATTTTACATCATTCATAGCATTCATAATTAATCTCTTAAACTAACAATTTACCCTTCTAATATTACATAATAATTTTGTAAACACATCCTATTTTTTTAACAATTAAATCCAGACTCATCATATTTCCTTTCTCTCACTCTTCCGATTAAATATATGCCAGCTATACTGTGCGCTCTTTAAAAAGCATGAAACTTAAGAGCTGAATTATTAACTATTGTTATAATTATGAAAGACACTGACTTTAAAAATTTTAGTTAACGAAGTTTTTTAACAGTAACAAAAATTATGAATAAAAAAGGTTAATTTATTATTTTAATGATACTGCTGTGTCCCCAACTATGATTGGGCAGCCAACAAACATGAATACACAATTGACGTTAACAGACAACAACATTACACAATTGACATTAACAGACAACAACATATGTAGTAGTATTAAGACAAATTGTTAACAATTAAGACAGTTAACTAATTAAATTTTCAATAATAGATATGTCTGCACTTATGCAAACATAACTAATCAGTCAATAAAATGAATAATTGAATAAGAATGTTCGAACAGTCTAGGTCAGTGTTCTTTAACCCTTGGTCCACGGCTCGACACCGGGCTGCGGAACTTTTCTGCAGGTCCACGTGCTAGACGGGCAGTAAAAAGTTTGTAATAATAAATAATAAGAGTTTAAACTTTTAATTAATATAGCCAATTTTTATTTATTTTTTCATCTCATTTTTACCCAATTAAAAAAAAAAGAAAACAGAACGAAAACAAAATCTAATCAATCATTCATAAATTAATTTGTTTTTCTAGTTATCACAGATGTTTGTGGGGTGGGGGGTAGAATTAAATTTTTTATTACTTTTCTAAAAAAAAATTTAAAAAAGTTTTTTATTATATAAACTCCACACACACACACATATATAACTTTATCTTATATATTTAACATTATTGTTTTGATCAGTTATAACAATTATGCTTATCGTTAAGAAAATTTATCTATAGACTTCTGCCGGTCTGTGAAATCTTATCCTTATTTTTGCTGGTACATGGAACCTTATCTTTATTTTTACTGGTCTGCAGGTGTGAAAAGGTTGAAGATCACTGGTCTAGGTAAATGAATGGGGTACTCTATCTTCACTACACAGTCTATCTCTTTTAAAACACAAAATCCTTGGTGAGCCTCTTGAGGCATTTCATAAAATAATAATAAGATTGGGACAGTCTGCTAAAAGTCTTAATTGGCTTGGTTACCTACAAGAGCCAAGACCCTGAGAATGCAGCCTACTGATGATGATCTTCAATGCAACTTACATGTGGAATTAGAACAGCAGGTGGCCACCAAGTGTGCTCAGTCCTTTCTTTTCTAGCTTTACATATCCCTCTCTTACATCTCTTTTTTTATTTTCTTTCTTTTCTGGAATAATGAATTTATTTTTTACCATATAACCTGGTGTGTGTGGGGGGTCTTGTCTTTTACTTTAATTAGTTCTGCTTAAACAATTTAACCATTATTTTATCTGCCTGTAACTCAATAGTTATTACACAATGAAATTCTCTTAACTTTAATTACTAATTCCCTGTTATGTTAGGAATTTATTTCCACTAAATCTAACTTTTCAGATCTACAAAATTAATTACGATATATATTTATTTTGTTTGTCTCTATTCAAAGCTTTTATTTTTTGACTAAGTTTAATTAAACATTTTTTTTTATTGGTTTCTTTTGCAGCACTATGACCAAATTTATTAAATATAAATTGAATATTTTACACTTCTTCCCTTTCTCCAGAAAATTTGCTTAGGTTTACTTGTATTTTTTTAATTTAACCAGCCTTTGTATCTGTTGACTGGGTAATCTAATTGTTATTACATTTAGCTTCAGAGTTGATCTTCCATCATTATTTTGTCGGGTATTGGTTTTGCAATCTCATTTTTTCTGTATTTCATCTTTTGGTAATAGTCACTGAAATTTGAATGTCTTCTTTGACTTGACAGTGGATATGATTTACACATCTCTTGTATGACATACCATCCTGTGCTTGGGTGATTAATATTTTTTTTATGTAATAATTTTGTGATTACCCATTGAACCCATTTCTTTCTGATCACATCTCAAACCCAAACTTTGTCACCTATTACAAATGTATTTTTCACTTTTTTTGCCAATTACATGTGTACTTTCACTTTTGTCACTCGCTACTTTATTGGCCATATTGGGAAGTAGAAGTGATACCTTAATTCATAATTTCCTTCCCATTAACAACTCTGCCAAAAATTTTCCTGTAGCTATTGATGGTGTAAAGTGTTGATGAAGTCTGGCTTTATATATTGCTTGCTGCATACTTTCATTCTTCAATTTCTTAAGGGCTTTTTTTATTATTTGTATGGCCTTTTTAGCAAGGTTATTCAACTCTGGATGGTACAGGGTGAGCATATATGTTTAATGCCATTGTTAACAAAGTAGTTTTCCATTTCTTGTGGGTGAATCCAGCACCATGGTCATACACAATGGTTTCTGGTAAATCATGAAAAGAAAACACAATGTTTAAGGTTTTTATCATTTCTTTTGCACTCATATCCTTTACTATGCGACACTCTGCTCATTTTTAGTATGCATCTATAAGTATCAGTAATATTTCACCATTTATTGGACCTGTGTGGTTTATGTGCACTCTCTGCCAGGCTTTATTACTATTGGCGAAAGATTATATTTCTTTGCCTTTATATTCATCTCTGATTGAGAGGTCATACAGTTTTTGATGTATTTGTTGATCTCTGATGTTATTTTTGACCACCAGATGTAGCTCCTAGCTAATATTTTAGGCCACAAAATTCTAGGATGACCTTGGTGGAGTAGTTTTAGAACTTTCTGTCTGCCTTCTGTTGGTATTACTACCTGATTCCTCATTAACACAGCCTTTACAAGTAGACAATTTGTAAATGTTAATAATCAGCATTAAGCTAATGCACATGCACTTTGTGGATTTTAACTATAAATGAATACTCTCACTTTCCAAACATAAGATAAAGTCTTTGTGAAAAGATAGAATAAATCCATCTATCCTTTCAATCTAAATGTTTAAGTATGGGCAAATCTTAAACATTTGGAAATGAGAGCTTGAAGATATTAAACAATCACTTTAAATTACCTTTCCTTTGCCTGAATGAATGATGCTTGCGAAATTTAATAGAATTTATATGTCATTCTTAGTTGAAATTAAACATATGTAAACAAGCATTTCTTTTATATAGCATGATGTTTTTAAATTGTAAAAGTAATAATCAGCCATTAAACTAATGCACATGCACTTTGTGGATTTTAACTATAAATGAATACTCTCACTTTCCAAACACAAGATAAAGTCTTTGTGAAATTTATTTTGGTTTATCCAGGACCCTGGGACAATGTAGTGAGGCTTTGAAACAGCCCACCCATTTTTTATCTAATCCATAAGCAGTTGATAGGCTTCATTGTCTTTTGTCTAGCTAGCTACTTTTCTACTATTAAATTATTTCTCATTTCAGTATAATTTATGTCTGTCTCCACACTACTTGGTTCTTTTTAATCTGGGATCCAGGATAATGCATCAGCATGCGAGATCTTGTTGCCCTTCTTATATGCTAATTTGGAGTCATAAGCTGACAAAATATTATCTTCAATGCATCATGAGTGGGTTTAAATGATCAGAGGTTAATTTATCATGGACCAGAATTTCTAGAAGAGGCATATGGTGAGTTATTATTTGAAATGTTCTTCCAAAAATATATTGATGAAAATTTTCAGGCAAAAATAATAACCACAGCCTCTTTATCAATTTGACTATAGTTTCTCTTGCTTTTGAGAGTGTATGCAATGCATATGCAATGGGGAATTCCTCTTTAAAACACGAACGAGAAAGAACTGCACCCACCACATTCTGAAACATCAGTAGTTAAACACATTTTCAAATTGCTATTAAAGTGTACTAACAATTTGTCTGATGATAATAGAGTTTTAATTTTGCTGAACACTTCATCATGAATTTCTAATTGTTGCTACTTTTGATTTGATTTTTTCTCAATACATCATGTGCTTTATTAAAAAGGGCTTAAAAATTGATTAAATCTAAATATTCTTGTAGTTGTTTAACATTTGTGGGTTTTATTGCATTTTGCATTGCTCTTACTTTTTCGGATGCTGTTTTCCTCCCTATCAGAAATTATATGACCAAGGAAAACTAACTCTTTTGCATGCCATATGCTTTTTTCAGTGTTTAATTTCACTCCAAATCGATTTAATTTTTCAGAAACAGTAAACAGCCTTTTCTGCAGCATCTTTCTGAGTTTGTTGTGATGAGTATGTCATTGAGGTAGGAAATAACACCTTGGAGGCCCTGATGCAATGCATTAATTTTTACTTGAAAAATGTTAGAGGCTGTTGATATGCCAAACAGTTACATTTAAATAACCCCATCAGGATTGTCAAGGTTAATATTTCAGCTGATGTGTCCATCATCTGTATCTGGTGTGATGTGGAGTTCATAACTAACTTTGTAAAATGTGAAGCATTTTAGAGACTGACTAATATTTCCCTCACATTTAGAACAGGGTATGCTCCCCTGTTTAGATAATTGTTTACCATTACCCTGTAATTACTGCTCAATGTATATTTTACCATTTGGTTTAGGTATTAGTACT